>JAAMPD010000010.1:0-158046 GCA_025266255.1 Trissolcus basalis
TTTTAAAAAAAANAAAAAAAAAAAAAAAAAAAAAAACTAACGATCGCCCAATTTGTGCAAATCCAAAGATAACAAATCCATCATCTTAATCGGCATTCAAGTCAAAGATCATTACATAATTGATTGGCACAACAAAGCCAGAATTGTTGACTCCAAAAGCGCAGCGTCGAACAAAAGTTGGGAAATATAGAGCCAGCCAACCCAGATGATGAACACCCAGATTCAACACCCAATTTCAAACTTGTATACAAACAGCCAACATGAAAATAAATCAACTGAAAAACCAAATACATTAAACAAAATTTAAACATCGGATAAACAAACGTGGTCCAATGAATTTATTCAATCAGGTGATTAACAAAGGTTCGATTCAAATTGTTGTTCGACGGCAGGATTTACCTCCTTTGGTGGGTGTCCTGTGGACGGAATGCTGGGCCCTGTAGCCCGTGATGAGCTCGTAATCTCCAGAGTCACGTCTGAGCGGAAACGTGGTCTCGACAATGTGGTCGCATGGCTGCATCAGCATGAGGATGCCCTTGACCTTTTTCTTGCGCTCCTCGACGGAAATGCGCGATCGTTTGCCCACGTCCTCGACGAGCTTGTCCTCGACGACCTGACAGGCTCGGTGGAAGAAGTACTCGACCATGTCGAAGAACTTTGGGTTGAGCGCGGTGGGCACCTCCTTGAGCCGGTCCGGAATCTGGTGGTCGGCGTAGCCCCGGCACGTCAACACCCGGGCTACCTGTCCGGAGTCGGTGCCGGCCACCTGCCTCGCGAATCGCCTCAAATTCAACATCATCGTCGTCTCCTCGCTTTCACCACCTCGTTTCCACCTCACGAGCACGCACTTCACTGAAACACGCCGAGCTCTCAACAGCGACACACCACCGGCAAACGCTATTATTAGTCGCCACCACCTCTCGCAACACGGGCACCCAGCTTTATCCCGTCGGTAACCTGCCCCCCTTTCTTTTTCTCGCTACTCCTCTCCAAACAACAAATCCTCAACAAAAAATTTAACAACTTTGCATAATTGAATAATTTAGATGCATTATTGTTACAAGTTTTTGACTTTCGCGTAAAAACGAAATATTGAAATCAAATTTGCTGGAAAAAAAAATTTGATTAAAGTTGTGTTATTTGGTAAAAATATAACGAGATTGTTTATTGAAAGAATTATTTTTAAGTTTACAGTGAATTAATACAAGTGAATTAAAATGTTAAAGAAGAAGAAGGAAACTGCATTGCCGACAGTGTAGGCGTTGAAAAATTTCCATACTGGTGCTGTTGAGAAATGGATAAATAAACAAGAGATATGGAGATATAGGAAAAGTAGAAATGTTTCCAAGAGTTTTTAGAAAAAACTTGACAGTTATTTTTAACAACTAATCTGCTTTTAATGTGAATCAAAAATTTAATTTTCACGTCATTACATTATTGTTGTATTTTTCATATTTTCTTGTGATTACAAATTACTTTTTTTTTTAATTGAATCAATACCTAGAGCGACGAACTTACAAAAAATTGTAGGAGGGAATTTTCGATTGTTAACAATAATACAGTCATTTTCTAAGAGCGATGCGAAGAAGTTATAGTTTCTCGCTGTCTCCCGAATTTGTCATCTTTGTCTAAATGTACGTTTCTAAGCTCATTAAATTGCAACTTCTTTTAAAATAATCATATTCACGTATCACAAAAGGTTTTTCTAAATTATTTACAATTACAACCTGACATTTTTAATAAATTATTGATGCAGTTAAAGCTTTGTCCAGTATGCGAGGTAAAAATTTTTGAAAATCTTAACCATCAAAAAGTTGTAAAAAAAAAAACGATAATAACAAGCTCTATTTTTGGTATGTACCTTTGAGACGGATGTAAATTGAAAAAATAAACCCTATACTCTGCCCGTTGAAATATTTACAAGTTTGTTTTTACAATTGCCCTTTTTTAAAAATGCTTGAAAAACAACATTCAGAAAATATATGTAAATTTACGTGTGCAAAATACATGCACGTTTTGACAAATTTATTTATACGTTTACGCTGCCGACCAACATTCTGATTTCCATAGCAGCATGTACATATTGTGACTGAGTTCCTCTGGTTCCAAACTGTGTATAGGAAAATCGGTGTATCTGGAAATAACGCTTCGATATCCCTGGCCAACCGTGGCTAAAAGTTTCTTTTTTTCCGACGACTTGAAGGAGATGATTTGACAAACTTTGCCCTCGAAGGGTCGAAAAACTGTGACAGGTCTTAGGGAGCTACATTCAGCCACTGCAATGCAACCCCACGTGGTACCGATGTACAAGTGGTTCATGTAAGTTTCAAAGGCCGTGATCTGACATTTCTCTTCGGTTAAATTTTCCTCTATTGAGATGGATTTCAAACTTTCGGAGCACGGTACAAGTTTTGACATATCTAATTTGTTGATCAGTGTTTTTGATTCGACGTCCCACTGATAAACAATACAACCTGGATGAGTATATGAGAGGATACAGTTTTCTGCGCTTAGAAGATAAGTTGCAAAAATGTTCTTTCCTAAAACGAAAATCGGTTTTAAAAATTCAAATCAAAGTTCACAAATTGCAACATGATAGAAAGAATTTAATCAATTATCAGTAATAATTCATTAATGATTTTAAAATTCTTCATACCTGCAGTTTCATTGGAAAAATGAGAAACCTGAACTGTATCAACTATAGCTGCGTCTTTCAAAATATAAATTGTAATTTGACCAAAACTCTGTCCAGCCCACAATTCTAAAATGCGACGTTTTCTCTGCACTGCAGTCAAGGAAGTTGTTTTCACATTCGTCTCCTAAGAATTGAAAAAGAAAACCAATTTAAAAAGTAGAAAAATATTCGCAATTTTGAAACGTTCGAAGGAGTTGACTCACAGAGCTTGGTACAAGTTCCATTTTCTTAATATGTGTGAATGTGTTTGAGATGAGGAAAATCTTGCCACTGTGCATGGCGACAGCAAACTGCTTAAGCTGCTCCAAATAAACCAAACCCACAATTTTCGACTCCTTACTCAAGTCCGGTTCCAAAATTGCGTTTCCTACACAGCCGAAATTCGTGCTTAAGTAAACATGGATCTGTCCGGCGTTGTCCCCGATCCAAATATAACTGTCCACTCCGCACATCGCATATGGAATCACTGGAGTTATGATTTTCACGTGCTGCATCCAACCTTTGTACGTTGCCAATAACATGTCGACTTCGCCGTTATTGTGACCAACCCAAATCTCGTCAGCAATCGCGTTTTCGTCCAGATAACGATTCGTCATTGTAATAGCAGTGACCTGGAAAAAAGTTACATTACAAAAACAATTACAACAACTGTGGCAGTTTGAATATCCTTCCACTTTAAGCTGGTTCTAGCGTGATAAAGCAAAAAGTTTATACTACGAATTTTCAAATACATATAGAAAAAAACAATCTTGAAATACTATTCTTTTTGCATGTCAAGAATTTATTGATGATTTTCAAGTGATTTTCACGTTTCGTGTGAATAATCTTTTTGATCGAATTTGATCGATACCTAACCGACCAATTACAATCAGCCATTTTGAAATTGAAAATTTTTTTAACGTGATTGCTCTTAAACTAGACGGTCAATATTTTTTAAACTTTTCTCCAGTAATCTTCAATATATAAAGTTAGTTGTGGTAGTTTTTTGAAAAAAATCTGACATCTCGTTTGATCAAAACAAAAAATAATGTTTCGACACCGACGCTGCATAAGACGTTATGCACAAACATCGATTTTCAGAGACAAATATCTTCGAAACGAAATCATTCTACAATTTTGTTAACAAATGTGTGTTACTGAATAAAGCATGTGATTAAAATTTTATGAAATTCTGACATAAACGACTTTTCGCTAGAATCACCTTAAGTTAATGTTATTGAAATGAATAGATTTGTACCTGTGTACTTTCTGTTAATAAAATAACATCAATCAGATGAGTGAATTCTGGAGCTGATGCAATGGATACAATTTGGCTAGCTGTTGGTCTATCTTTTGGATTTTGAGTCCAACAGATGACCATCAGATCCAGCATGTAACAGGGGTGCAGAGTTTCTCGATAGGTCAAGGAGGGTCTGCCACCTTCGAGAATGCACTCCTTTACCGCCTCGTGACCCTCGAAGGGCTGTCGCAGAGTGATCAACTCGTACATAAACATACCGAATGAAAAAGAATCCACCTTGTCTGTATACTCTTCTTCTCCGTTATATTTGATTATTTCTGGGGCCATGAATCCTTCAGTACCCCCAAATCCTTTGGCACCTGAAAACCAAAACCAATTCAATAAAATCAATCATTAACAAATTTATCTTCTACCTATATTAAAAAAAATTATCGCCGCTGATTCCATCTCATAAAGTCGATTCAACTCTCGAAACAATATCACAAAAAAGTGCAAGCGTGTCTCAAACGCAGTTCGCCCGGTGCGCATTGAAAATTCGTACACACAATTGATTTGATTTCGCAGCCTCGCCAATATTTCTGCAAGCAGACCTAATCACGAACTACAAGTGTACAAAATTTCAAGTCGATATAACTCTCGGAACATTACCAAAAACTAAGTGCAAGCGTATCTCAGACGCAGTTCGCCCGGTGCGCATTGAAAATTCGTACACACAATTGAGTCGATTTCGCAGCCTTGCCAATTTTTCTCAGAGCAGATCTAATCACGACCTACAAGTGTACAAAATTTCAAGTCGATTCAACTCTCGGAACAATATAAAAAAATTGCAAGCGTATGTTCAAAATAAAATTCATACATTGGAATAATGATCCATATCTACATTTCTGAAAATGTAAATAAAATTGCAAAGTATAACGTTTTATATTATTTTAATTAAATTAGTTGAATTATTGCGCAGAGGGCGCAGCCCCCTAGTTATGCTAAAAAAAAAAAAAAGTTAAAGATACCAAAAAAATTTTATAATTTTTTTTCAAAATGATTTCTGTCCCTTACTTCTAAAATAGTTTGGTAAAAATTATACAGATTCTGGTGAAAATTATTATTACAACTTTTTCCTCCGTGTAAAAAATTTCATTTCCAAATCTTAATTGAAAAATTGTTCAACAGGAGCTGGTTTTGCAATAGTTATAGTGAATTTTATCTGCACGACGTATTATAATGTCATTATAGCATACCCCTTAATGTTTTTGCCAATGTCATTTCGAAGTACACTGCCTTGGGAGACCTGCGATAATCCTTGGAACAGCGACAGATGTTTTAAGGTAAAAGAACTAGTGTTTAGAATAAACAATATTTCATCATATGAAAAGTTTAAAATCTAAAGAATAAAATTAAAATGTTATGTTTAAGGTCAGTGGACACGATGATTTAAAAAATGCTACTTCAAAATCGTCCATTTCTGGGAGAACCAAAACTCCTGCTGATGAATTTTTTCAGTAAGTTATTATTATTTCGTTTGAAATGTTTGAAATGAAAAATTAATGATTTTAATTTGTTTTCAGCAATGAAATTTTGAAGATGTCAGGTGGGATAAGTGAACTTGGTGGGATCGTCTGGCCCTTGTTCACGTGCAACGTTATATCGTGGATTATTGTTTTCGTATGTATTTTCAACGGAGTGAAAACAGTTGGAAAGGTATACCTGCATTATTATTCTATTAATATCATCTATTAACCGCGAGTATTTTAATTAATTTGATTATTTCAAGGTAGTATACTTCACTGCTACATTCCCGTTTGTTATCCTGTTCATACTGTTTGTACGAGGAATCACGCTTCCAGGAGCAATCAACGGAATATTATTTTACATCACTCCAAAATGGTCTCAATTGACGAATTTCAAAGTTGGTTGTAATTTAAACTATTTTAATCGGTTTCAATTTTTGAACGTTTTGAACAAACGTCTCATGGTTCCAGGTTTGGGCAGACGCTGCGATTCAAATTTTCTTCTCTTTAGGACCTGGATGGGGTGGAATCGTAAACATGGCTAGTTACAACAAATTCAGTAACAATAATCGATTGTAAGTTACTTTAACAAATTCAGTATCAAATAATGTCTGAATACTTTTGAACATTAATCAAACCAAAAAATTATTTTACATTTTTTCCTCAGAGATTCTATTGCAGTTCCAATTCTTAACTGTGGTACAAGTATTTTCGCTGGATTTGTTGTCTTTTCAGTATTGGGTTTTATGTCTCATAAGACTGGTTTACCTGTTTCCACTGTTGCCACCGAAGGTATTTTTCATTTAATTTCAAACGTAAAATTTTATTAGAAAAAAAAGAACAAAATTAAAACAAAATTGTATTTAGGCCCAGGATTAGCATTTGTGACATATCCTGAAGCTCTCACGATGTTACCCTTCCCCCAATTATGGGCATTTTTATTCTTTTTCATGCTATACTTATTGGGAATGGATAGTTGTGTAAGTTGTTGTTTCCACCAAAATTTTGTCATTAAAAATAAAAAATTAATATCTTTAAATTTGATATTTCAGTTTGTACAAATTGAGGCAATCATTTCAAGTATCACAGATGCATATCCACATTTACGAAAACAAAAACATCTGGTCACGTTTGTAGCAATGTTTCTACTATTTTTGGGATCCATTATTTACGTCACTAATGTAAGAATAAATTTAACCAAAAAAATTTATCAGTTCATATAAAAAATAACAAAATCATTATTAAAGAACATCAATTCTTGTAGGGCGGAATGTACGTTTTGCAAATGTTCGACTGGTACGCCGCGTCCATTTCAGTTATTTTGATTTGTCTTGTGGAGGTGGTAATTGTTGGCTGGACTTATGGTATGACTAATTACTTTAATTATCCATTGATAAAATTAAATTTAAAAAAGTTCAATTTAAAAACACTTTTTAACTAACCTCATCGCTGAATATATTACTAGGGTGCGAGCGATTCGTCAAGGATGTAGAATTCATGATTGGCGAAAAACTTTTCTGCTGGTGGCCATTGTGTTGGAAGTACATCACTCCAGCAATTTTAACTGTAAGCAAAAAATATAATAATTCATTAAATTGTTGATACAACTTTTATCGTTCAATTTGTTCCAGGTCATTTTTGTTACTACTATTGTATTCAATACACGATTAACATATAACGGTATTGCGTACCCTCAATGGGCTGTTGTTATAGGTTGGTGTTCTTGTTTGTTAAGTATACTATGTATACCTGGCCATATTATATACTACCTTCTGTTTGCAAGCGAGGTAAGAATCAATAATTTGAACGAACAATTAAAAATGTGTGGTACAAAATTTGTTGTAATTTTTTTTCATTTTTCAGGGAACTCTGAAAGAACGTTTTAAGACTGGAATTACTGCTCAAGAGGCATGGGGCCCCCAACACGCGGAAGATCGTAAAGCTTGGAAGGAACATTTGGGTAAACTACAGGAAAACCCCGAGTTTCCTCTTGTCAATGGTGTTACGATCAGTCATACATAAAAATAAAATACAACATGTAATTTTTTTAAGACACAAAAGTTTCGCTGAAAGTTACAAAAATGTTTTACAATTCTACACGATCAATATTTGTAAATAATTATTATTCCTAATAAGAAAATGCAAAGTCTTAAATTTTGCAACATGCAAATTGTATAAGATGAACATTTTTTATATTGCAAATGAACGAATTCTATACATCCCAATATATTTCATATATTTTAAGATTTATTTTTGTCATTCAAGTTGTAAAACTTTTACGAATAAAACATTTTCTTACTGAAATTTTTCATATTAAAAGTTAAAGGTTACATGTCATTTTGTAGCTTTTAAATTTCAATCATTCGAATGTTTATTTTTCTTACTTATGTCATTTAACTTATGTCAAAATTTTAGTACAAACTACTTTTCAACTTAAAGACAATAAGATATTTTTAAATTAATATATATGAGAAATAAATTCACGATGGATGAAAAAAAGGAATCCAAAAAGTGCTCAATAAGGGGAAACAAAATTTCTAAAGAGGAAATGCATCTTTTCTCGACGGATCCACACTTTCGATTGCTTGAATGGTGGGAAAAAGAACCGGCAAAATATGCGTATGTTATGATCAGAAATATATAGCCTTCATAGCGCAGTTCTTATTTCTATTCATTCGCGATGACGTTTTTGATTCCCCTTTCAATTATGCTAATAGCATCATTTTTTTAAATTGCTTTCATTCAACACTTTTATTTTGGAAATCACATTAATCAGGTGATTAGAAAAAAAAGAACTTTCTAAAGTGGTTTGCATGTTCCATGAGTGTCAAGGCATCAATCTGCACTAATCTATCCTCTGACTAGAACATGACACTACCGTTTGCTAAACTTCGAGAAATATGGATTAACTGTCGACTGAGTTACGAGCTTTCACTCTTTAAAAACATGAATTCACTCCACATTTGTGAACCCTTAAAAACGTTTTCCATTTTGCAACAGTCGTTCATTTGTGTTTTTGACTCCGCCTCATTGTTCACTTCGCAAAATCAGACAGTGTTTATTCTCGCAAACAAAAATTAAAATATGATTCAAACTCAGGTTTAATCTAAGAAGAATATAACAGCTTTTATTCTTTATCGTAACAAAATTAAAAATGAATCGAGAAGATTTTTGGACTGCCATTGAGTTTTTAGTTTCTCAGGGGCCTAAAACAGAATTTTTCTTCTTTGAGGATGTAGATGAATGGTTGTACAGTATTATATACAAAGTTCAGGTAGAATTAGCTAAGAAAAGAATAGAAGACATTGCTCCAAAACGGCGTCTCAGCATTGAGGAAAATGGAATACGTCTTGCAGAAATGTTGAGACCCACGTAAGTCTTACAACTAAATTATAAATACATTAAATATCGGAGTTATCTTTTTTCATACAACAGACATAAAAATTCATTCAAATAATTACTCGAACGTCTAATTTTCGACGAACTTATTAACATTATGAGTCACAGGTTGTGACTAAAAAGTCAATTTCATTAAGTCTGATTATACAAATTTCATCACTAAACAATAGTTACAAAAATAAATGTGCCGTGTAGAAACAGCTGTATAACTTTTTTTTATCGTTCGTGTGACGCCTTTGCATGCTGTCGGTGTTGATAATTTTCTTAGAACGCTGTCATTCGGTATCCTTTCGCTGGCTTAGTCAAACTACCACCCGCACCAGTCACGAACGTCGCGCTTTGTGAGGATGGGTATGCCAACTTTTAGTTCGACCTCCTAGCTCGGATAAGTCAGGTGTAAGACGATTTCCAGGTGTTGGTATATGTGCCATTTTAAATCCAATTGTGCAATCGGTATCTGAAAAAATTGTGTCATTAATTTCACCATTCATAATTGTAATTAGCATTTATGAAGTTTAATTTAATCTTCGCAGTGAAAAGTATAAATGAAAAGTTTCAACTTGTTTTTAATTGCTTATTTTTACTGGTAATTTTTAGAATAAGTCATCCAGGAGTGAAAACAAAGCTAGAGATGTTGATGGGTAGTAACATAGTGCGGCTGACCGACAGGGATTACATGCTAAAACTTATGACCAAGTTTAGAGACAACCATGAAAAACAACAACAAAAAAGAATCGAGGAACGCAGGGTGAGAAATTTGTCAACCCCCTAAACTAATAATTGTTTCAAAAAACATAATCCAATTTGTACTTTAGAGAAGAAAATTTGTAGCTGAAATTGCATGTCTCTAGCACATTCCAAATGTTCGATTAGTGTTTTTTAGGACAACAACGCAATTTATTATTTACATCAAAACAATTTTAGAAATTGTCCTTTAATTTGTTTCGACAATTTTTCAAAACATGAAAATTCAAATGGAAGATTTAAAAATATAGAGCGAAATTGATTGGTATTGATACTTGATTTTAAGCTGTGCCTGAAATTGTTTCAGAAACAAGAACTCACGCGAACAAAAAATATGATACTTCATCGATTCATTCCCGTACAGGAAGCGCCGATTGAATTGCGTCAATACCCTTTATTCGAGTTGTATTTGTACTGTGACGCTTTGATGGAAAAGAAAAGACGGGCCGTGGGTTTCACTTTGAATTCAAATTTACACAATTCTCGAAATTAAATTAAACATTAGTTTTCTTATCAAAACTAACGTTTGGTTTTATGAATTATAATGTTTTTGCTTTCATAATAGCGCGTTCCGAAAAAAGTGAAAATCCCAAAGTCGTTGTACAAAACGTTGTACCCAAAGAAAGACGAGAAACCAAAAACACCATCAGAAGATGGAGATGTTTATGTTAGAAAGACATTCGACGGAAACAATGAAATAATGGTGATTTTTTACATTTTGATGAAGAATTGCAAGATGTATTACAAATTTCTATAGAAAATTTCACAATTTCAAATACTTTTTTTTTACAATTAAAGGTTCCTTTGACGAAAGAAGAAATAGAACAGTATGTCGTAGAACAATCTGCTATCAAGGACATTCAAGATGGTTACATGCTTTCCCAGGAAGATTACGACCGACTCCATTATGAAGCTGACAGTGTTAAAGATTTGAAAAAAGCACAGGTGCATATTTTGAAACTCTATAATCCCAAATGATTTTTTTTTTTTGAAAAGTTGTAACAAAAATGAAACTGTTTTGTTTTTTTCATTTTAAGACTGTTGAAGAACTGTACACAAAAGCTTATGAAATTATTGGTACGCTATATTCACACATGGAGAAAGAAAAAAAGGAAGATAAATCTAAATCTACAGATGAAAAAGATCAAGAAGATTAAGAAGGATGAAATTGATAGATATTTTAACTGCGAAAAAATGCGCGCGTTGCCTATGTACCATAAAAGTGAAATCTCGATTTATTCAAAATTTATTTTTATACGAAATTGTATTGTAAATAAAAAAAGAATTTAAATAAAAATTATTGACATGACTAAAGTTATAGTTAAGAGGTATATAATTCTTCTAAATTGATTACCTTTTCTTACTCTTAAATTAACATGCTACTTGTTCATAAGCCATAGAAAATCCTCTTCCATTTCCACTTGAGTCGGTCTTAAAATTCATCTGCACGGTGTCTACTTTTGAAAGATCCAAGCTCACTGAAAAAAGTATACAATTTGAATAAAAATTATCAATTGTATTATCAATTATTCTATTACAAGACCATTTGAAAAGGATCTTACATTTTTTGCCAATCAAACTCTGGTCACAATAACGTCTTTGCTGTCCACTAAAATTGATGAAATCTTTTTCACAGTTTTGACTTGGTTGTAAGTCGAAATCAAATATTGACAAGTCTAATCTACAGAAACCTTTTACTTTTTGAAACCTGAAAAAGACAAATTGTTACATAAATCTCACATGTTCGGCTCGCCCTAAATTGTAAATCAAACAAATATTAGTCACAACTATCAATCACGATATACATCTGTTTATCTTGAAACTAAACTCTTTATCTACATGAAGATTTTACCTGTAACACTTTCGAGAATTATCGGCATAATTCGCCGGATATCCGGGCGATGACAACACCCCGTCTCGTTTATCTAATGTTTCACAATTTTCAAAATCATTCGTTCCAGTTTCTGTATTTTTATCTAAAGAGACCAATTTTGCGAAAGGTGCGTTGTTCCTTGCATAAAAGTTGCCCGTCTGGCATCTTGCATTTTTCAAATAAGCTTCTTTCGAGGCAACAACCCAGTCAAAGAAAACTCTTGATTGACAAGCCCCGAAGTTTCTTCCGTTAGTTCCCACGAAAAATTGATGATTGAAATTGCCTTGAATTCCTCGGTTAGGCGCCGGATATGAATATCCGAGTTGCCTCTTTTCCCTTTCATTCTCATTTGATATTTCTCTTTTGTATCTATAGTTATAATTGTAATTATAATTACAACCTTCTTGTACGACTTCGATCAAAAATCCACTGAATTTCGATCTTGGAATCCCAGAGTAACTGACGGTCATAATTTTGCTATCATAAGTGAAGGGTAAGACAGTGCTAAGTCCAGTTCGACATCCGCAAAATCTTTGACCATCGACTTCGAGGAATCCATTGTTGCAGTAACCATCATCCAATCCCAAGTTAAAGAACTTGAAATTTAGTCTCAAATTGCATACTTGTGGTGAAGACCTTTGGATAGTGTAGCCACAGGTGAAAGTGTTAGAAGAGGCTCCAAGATGAGGAAATCCTGGACTCGCCAGAAAGAATCGTGGAGTAGAATAAAATGGCCTGCAGCATTCGGACCCCGATGGATAAGGATAGCCATTTCCAATTCCTCCAATCCCGCCAAGTCCGCCAATTCCACCAACTCCGCCAATTCCTCCAACTCCGCCGATCCCTCCGACTCCACCAATTCCTCCAACTCCACCGATTCCACCAACTCCACCAATTGGAGAAAATCCAGAATACGTGTTTACTGGTGGAATATTATTGGGATAAAAGTTTGGGTAAGAGTTGAAAAATCCTTGGTTATCAGGCGGCAAATAAGCATTATACGGTCCTTGATTCAGGTCGGGGTAATCATGAAACCCGCCTAAACTCAATTTTGAATGAATGTTCTCGTTTTTTATTCAATCGGGGCTGCTCACTATCAAAGTCAACATTTTGAGCCTCCTTTTCTATTCCGGATGTTACAATTGCAGAGTTTCTGTTAAGAACTTCGGTCTTATTTTGGTTCGGGTTGTTCGTACTATCTGGAAATCTAAAACCCGAGCTGGCCACACGAGTTTTTTCTGCAGGTGGCACGAAGAAGTACACTGAAGCGTTTTTATCAATTTTTTTGATTGGCGATTTTTCTTCATTTCCGGATACGGCATTAATGGTTCCCTCGTTGAATGTCACGGAAACTGAATCTTTCGGTTCAGAGAAAATTGATAACTCTGATCTGTAAAATATAATTAGAAATTTCAGTAATACGAAAACAAAAACATGCATATTGTATTTGTTGAATATTGATTTTTGATTTACCTGTTCTTTCTCACATTCGTCTCGTAATTTGTTGCGCATTCAACAGTGACCAGTATTTTGAATCCACGATGGGGTGTTTCTTTCTTAGACGTGTGGAACATTAACTGCAATTTTCCATCCTTGCCAGAGAATTTCTTCAACTTTTGTGTAGTACCGCAATAAATGTGGTGATCCCCAACTAGGAGATACTCATCCTGACAATTTTCCGAAGCTTGGATATCAAAATCTAAAAATTGCAGATAAAAAATCGGGTCACAGCGTTTCTGTATTTGATTTCCAGTTAACGTGAAAGTGCATTTCAGATCTTCCGGGTATTTTTCCGGGTAACCGGGACTCTTGATGGTGTATTGGTATCCTGTATACGTGCCGCCACAACTTTGCACTTGCTCACTTAAAACGACACTAAAAAACAATGAGGCAAACGCAACAACAAACACGAAAAGTTTATACGTCTCCATGACTGATGTTCCACGCGATCGTTTCCAACGGCAGTATATATAGCTTTGCGGTCTATATTCTACTGAACGTTAGACAGAACAAGGCGCTTCTCTTACGTCGCGGGCTTTATTGACACAGAACAAATATTTCCAGGTTTCACTTTCCAAAGACCGGTGTTTAAACGTGTGATGAAAAAGGGTGCGACGCAGGATGTATGCAGAAATCAACCGGTACAATAGTGTCAAGAATTTGAGATTGAAATTTAACTGTTATCCTATTGATAATAATTTTTAAAGTTTGACAAGATTAAAAATGACAAGTTTGTCATTTTTGTAATTAAAAGACATTCCGTCATCGATCGGTAAACTTGAAAGTGTCTTTTATTATGGACAATATAATTTACTAATCATCAATGATTCGTAATGACGAATTCTTTCATAATAAATTATTTGTATAAATATGCAATTTTGAAATAGAAAGTTCAGAAAAATCTACATGGTTTCACATTTTATTTTACATCCGTTTTCAGCTCATTTAGCTTATTTAAAATTGTATTTAGATACAACGTTACGATTACAATAAAATGTAGGTCGTTTTGGCAGAACATTGTTGAGGAATTCAATGTGGCGGTAAACATTAATGTGCATGTCCGGAAACCCTGAATCACAGTCAAAGCCTGTATTCATCACACCAATCAGTGTCCTTTCTTCTTCATCCACTAAAGGTCCTCCACTGTCTCCCTAACAGTTAAAAAAATTGTTGAATTAATAAAATAAACTTACTGAAATTGAAAAGCATCATAACTATGTACGAATAAAATTAATCAACCTTTCTATATGAATTTAGATTATAAAAAGTTGTGGTATTTCATTACATATAATAGAATGTGTAAAATTGAGCAAATTTTTTAAAATACATTGGAAATTTTATTCATACCCGCAGAAACTCATGTGTTTCTTGTTAATATACTTGTGAAAATATATTTCATCCTGACAAAAACAAAATAGCATTTCATTTAATTTTCATTTCATTTATATCCCTTACACTACAAGCTGCACATGTTGGTCGATATCGTTCTGAGGCAGTTTTGACACAAACCATCGTTCCTTCAACTGGTTTATACGGTGCAGGCACTTTTTTACAGTCAATAGTTGTTGAATCGTAAGATTTTAAATGTTTACTGGGCTCTTTTGTCTTTGGCTTTTCAATTCCAAAACCAGTAAACTTGACTTTTAGACCCAACCGAGGTTCCTCCGTTGGCAAGTAGACCAACTGAACTTTGTCTGATGGTGTTAATGCTTTATCTAACTACAAACAAATTATAAGTTTGAGCAACATATTCACCTACAGGAGTTAATACAAAAACTCTTTGTGAAATAAAATAATAAATATAACTTTAAAATATGACTTACTGAGATAACAGCGATGTCAAACTGACGTTTTTTGTCTGGAATGTTGTATTTTTTCGGAATGAAAATATTTTTCACCTTAACTTTTTGGCCTGGATCCGAAAGATCATCTCTACCAGCTACGACGGACAGAATATGTTGCTCTTTTATCACGTTGGATAGACAATGTGCTGCTGTTATTACATGTTCATATGTAACTAAAGCACCACCACACGCATATTTATCATTTTTGAAAATTGAAACATGATATGGAGCCTTTTCAATTGCTATTTTAAAACCTCCACGGATTCGGCCAGTACGCTGAACAGATAAAGCTGAAAAACAAAAATACAATTTTGCAAAAAAGCAGATATAATTAAGACAAGACTGTTTTATTTCTATTATTATTATTATCATTTTTCGTCTTGAATACTATAGCATCATGAAAAATAAAAATTCAGACGATTTTGCTTACTTACGTATTCCGCAAAAAGTTGAAATGAAAAAAAGATATAGTTTTAAATTTGCACACATTTTCACAATTCACTGTTAAATGTTCTGGAGATATAAATCTATTGTTACATAAATTAATGCAACATCAACTTATATTTGTTAAAAATTTTGCACGAAAAAAACTGACTCTGATACTTATACTCTGATACTTAAACGCAGAAAAATGTAATTAATTGTGTAATAAATAGACAAAACTCGTTATTTTTAATGAAAAAACATAAAATCAAAACAATGAACATAAAATACGAAATATGCAATTTTGCAATATGAATATTCGATTTTCTTAGAAGATATACGCTATTGTCATATCATTGGGCGTCTTTGTCATTTTCGTACGCCAACATGGCTAACCATCTTTGGCATTCGTATATAGATTTAAGATATAAGATTGCAATTTAATACCTGGACATGTTTACTGTTTTCTGTTAGATTTCAACAATAAAAATAACTGAAAGAGAAATTGAAAAGTACCAGATATTCGAACCATCAAATTTGAAATCCGAATGATTCGCAACAATCAACAACAATTTACTTCATCAAATGCTTGAGTTCTAACACACTAAAACAACAATATTAAAAGAATAGATAAATTGTTTTTATAAAGCGAGTTAAAGTAACTATGATGAAAAGAACAAAAACAGTTTTAAATAAATCGCAACAATGAACGTTACCATATCATGACCTTCAGATGCACAATTCAAATTCTGATAATTAGCAACAGTCAACAACAATGCACTCACTACACTTTTACTTTATCATCACTACACACATTTGCACATCCACCGACCGTTCACAACTTACCGATTACGAATGTTGCATTCGAGCAACACACGAAAAGAACGCGCGCGAAATATTGAGCTCTGTGCCGAGCGCGCGAGCAAATCCAATATGGCGTCTACCGACCGTCGGTAACCGAAAATCGCGTAGAATACATTTTACCTCTTTTCTTTTCGAAATTTTAATATCCACAACTTCAGAAAAACGAATAAACCCTTGTAACTAGACTTGTTAAATTTTTTCTTCCCATTTTCTCCGATTTTTATCTTTTCCCATAGGATATAACGACCAAATTATTTTTCAGCCACAACAAACAAACGGTCGAAAAGCGCGCGTAAAACAAACTCGACCCTGATTGGTTATCCTTTTGAAGTAGGAATATCTCTCGGCGTCGCGCATCGTCACCTGTGAATTCCAGGCTCGTGCAGCTGATCTCGCTCTTGACTGCAATCCGGAGCGAATCGTGAAAGGTCGCAATTTGTGGCCGACACGTGGGCAGACGTCGCGAGCACTTGAAAACGCATCGTTGTTATCTCGTTGGCATTCCGAAAAGTCGTGCTAAAGTGGCCGACCCGAGTCGACGTTATTCTGTGCCATCGTTGGCTGGATCACCAGGTTTTTTTTTCGTCATTTCGACTCCTTTGATCGGGACCCTCGGTGCAGTCTCCGACCCTGGTCAACCATGTCCAAGAACAAGCTTAAGTTGACCCTGCCATCGCGAGTCACCGAGCCAACTCCCACAGCCTCGCCCTCACCACCAACGAATGCAGAACCACCAGTCATACCAGAGTGCGTATCACTTTGTCACAAAGTTTTCAAAAATAAAAATTTATCCACTTTGTCAACAATCTATATCTGTAACGTCAAAATCAATAATCAGCCTTTGTTCAATTTTTTAATTAAAAATTGCAAATGTTTTCATTTGACTTGTTTACAAAGAAGCTTCTTGGAAAAAGTCAACTAATTCACTGCCTTCCATCATAAAAATTAATATCGCAATTGATATCAGTTTATGCACGTTGCTCGTTATCAAATTATTAGATTCATTAAATCGAGGCATTATTGATTATTCAACAAACTTTGTTATTTATTTATGCATTGGTTTCTTTAAAATCTTTTTGTGATCTATTTACAATTCTTGTTTACTTGCTTGTCAATCAGTTGTTAATAATCAACTTTGATCTTTTTAGTGGAATGGGCAAGATGAGCATAGACGCGATTCAGGAAAGGTTCGAAGAGTTACAGATGGATGACGAACAACGCAAAAGGTTAGAGAGTTTTTTAGGGCAGAAGGAAAAGGTGGGCGAGCTTTGTGACGAAGATTTTGAAAAGTTGGGCGAACTGGGGGCTGGAAATGGGGGCGTCGTCATGAAAGTCAGGCACAAAAAATACGGACTGATAATGGCTAGAAAGGTATGTTCAATCAGACAAAAAAAAAAAGAATTTAAAAAACACTGACAATACTAAAACAGAAGTAATAACAAATTTGATTGTTCCAGTTGATTCATTTAGAAGTGAAACCGGCTATTAAGAAACAGATCATCCGGGAACTGAAGGTTCTTCACGAATGCAACTTCGCCCACATCGTTGGTTTCTACGGGGCATTCTATAGGTAAAACGAAATAAATAAAAAATAAACACTTTTCTTAATGAAAATGCTTTTCATTCAAAAAGGCAACAATTGAATAATGGAAATATCTTTATTCATATAGCGATGGTGAGATTAGTATATGTATGGAGTACATGGACGGCGGATCTCTAGACCTTATACTGAAGAAAGCTGGCAGGATACCAGAGCCTATTTTAGGCACCATTACATCCGCAGTAAGCCTACTTATAAACTATTTATACAAAGTCTCACAACTTGAACATGTAAACTTATAAATACAAAATTAATAATACGTCTCACGTTCAAAGAAGCCACCCGGATACTTCCGAATTGAGAACCGTCTGAACTCGTCGTAAATCCATAGGCTGATGCCAAATGGCAAACAGGGCCAGTACCATATGAAGTCCAAGGGCATGGTTTTCAGTATTTGCTCAGTCCCAGGGACGTACAGGAAGATCCCTGTCAGTAAAACTTCAAAAAGAATCGAGAGATTTAAACTCCAGTTATCCATGCCTTGTTGGAACAGTGAATTCTTCCTTGTCTTGCACATTATCAAGTCGATCATCTGGGTGATGATGATCGATATAAAATATCCAGTTCGAGCGTGGTTTAACAGTTTCATCCTGCTTTCGTAATCCCAGCTGTTGCCCCAGGAATCTTTGAGGAATTTCAGAGAAGAGTCTTCCCAGTCGATCCTCAAACCGAAGAGATCTCTCGGGAGGAAACCATGGTGGAGGAGGATACAAAAATATGTACAGAATCCTGCCATCGCTTGAGTCATTCCGATCTGGCCGTAGGTCACAGAAATGAGACGGCTATTGACAAGTTTGTCATAGTTGGGGTTTCTCGGAGCTCGCTTCATAATATCAGACTCAGCCTTTTCATAAACCAAAGCAATGGCAGGCAGCAAGTCCGTGCCGATATCTATGCAGAGAACCATCTCGATGACCAAAGGCAGGGGAATTGAAAAAATTATGCTGGCCAACATTGGAAGCATTTCTGGAACCGAAGAGGTCAGCGTGTAGGCTATAGACTTTTTCAAATTATCAAAAATTAGTCGTCCCTCTTCAATGCCCGTCACTATTGATGCAAAATTGTCGTCCATCAGGATCATGTCGGCTGCATTTTTTGTTACGTCGGAACCAGCTGGGACAAATCAACATCAAATCAAGTTCTTGATTTGAATTTCAAATTCACAAAATAAGTTTACCGAAACTTACCAATTCCCATGGCAACACCGATGTCTGCTTTTCTTAAAGCAGGTGAATCGTTCACTCCATCTCCGGTGACTGCGACAATCTCGCCCAACCTTTGACAACTCTCAACAATCAACAGTTTCTGCTGAGGCGATGTTCTCGCAAATACAATCTCCTCGTGGTTTTTAATAATTTCATCTAGTTTGTTTAAATTCATGTTTCTCAGCTCTGTGCCAGTAACTACAATAGCTTCGTCTTCCGAATCAACATTGTACGGGACTGACGTCCTCGGAACCATAGCCTTATCATAAGTAGTCTCGTGACCTTCACTGATGATTCCCACTTTCTTCGCAATTGCAGTCGCGGTGACAGGATGATCTCCTGTTACCATGATGACTTTGATCCCTGCAGTACGACACTTATAAACAGCGTCGGAAACGAATGGTCTCGGTGGATCAATGAGACTAACCAAACCCACGAATCTGTAGTTGTCCTTTGGGAAATTATAAGACTCGGTGTCTTGTGTATTGAACTGATAATCACGACCGTATTCTGAGTCTTTCAAAAATAGATCTGCGTAGCCCAGGACTCGCTCGCCAAGGTAACCTAATTAACGTTCAAAAATTGATTAGTTCCATTATTATTAATCAGTTAATAATCATAAAAATATTAATACTTTTTTACCTAATTCCAAACAGGCTCTCCTGATAGCATTCACGTCTTTTGACGTCATCTCCACAGTGTTTCCTTCACTGTCCAACATGTAACTGCAAACATCCATGATGACTTCGGGTGCACCTTTCATGATTATGGTGTACCCATTTTCCTCGACGTGAATGGACAACTGGTACTTAGTCGTTGAACTGAAAGGAATTTCTGCGACTTTGTGGTGCAATACCCGGAAAGGTTTTGTCGGATGGATGCTCTCACAAAATTTGAGGATCCCCGATTCCGAAGCATCTCCAATCACCTCTCTCTTTTCTACAGGCGAGAATAGCACACTGGGCATTTTAAACTGGGCTCTCAGACATAAGGTAGCGCACTTCAAAAAGACCCGGAAAGCCTCGCTTTCCAGGAGCAAATCTTTTTCTTTCCCGATCATCTCCATCGTTGGGAAACGATGTCGAGAGTTGGCACACCAGACGTTAGCAACTCTCATCTTGTTTTGGGTCAGGGTACCAGTTTTATCTGAACATATTATCGAAGTAGAACCCAAGGTTTCCACTGCCTCCAAGTTCTTGACGAGACAGTTCTTGTTGGCCATCTTCTGTGCTGTGAGAGTCAGACTTGTGGTCACAGATACTAAAAGTACTTCTGGCACGTTGGCTATTATGATTCCGAGAAGATAGGAGAAAGCCTTTATCAAATTTCTATCTGAAATCAAAATTAGATTGAAAATAAATTCAGTAAATCAAAATTCTTTATAACATGAACAAATGAAAGGTAGTCACCAATAATTAGAGATAAAATAAAGAATAGTACTCCTGATGTCAGAGCTACAGTAGTAATGATATGGACAAAGTGTGTAATTTCCTTAGCTATGGGAGTTTTCGTTTTCGTCAAATGAGTCGTCAATCCTGCCAATCGTCCGATCATAGTTTTGTCTCCAGTTGCAATAACAATTCCTTTACCTTCGCCAGCAACAGCATGTGACGAAAAGAAAGCAACGTTTTTGGATTCCAGAGGATTTTCATCTGTGGGGTAGTTCGTTCTGGTCACAGGCTCACTTTCTCCAGTGATACTGGAATTCTCGACCCTAAGTCCGACACTTTCAATTATCCTGATATCGGCGGGAATTTTGTCTCCTAATCGAATTTCAACTAGATCGCCCACAACCAGCTGGTCAGTCAGTAACTCGATCCTGACCCCGTCTCGAATTACCATTGCTTTAGTTGGGACCATTTTATTAAACGACTCCATCACTTTTGTGTTTTTTGATTCTTGATGGTAAGCAAAACATCCGGAAATCACGCAAATGATGACTGAAAAAATTAAAAACCAAAATAATGCATTCTATTTCGTGAAAGAAAATGACAGGAAATACAATGGAAATAATTTGAAATAATGTAAAGTTTTCCGTTCTACTTACTTATAATTAATCCAAACCACTCGATTCCTTCACCTTTTCCTGTATCTTCAAACAGAGATGCAATTCCATAGAGTACAAAACAGAAAAAAGCACAGATCCAGAGGAGCACAGCAAAACCCCCGTACATACATTTCAAAAACTTGATATACTGTGGTGTCATCTGCGGAGGGGACAGAGCATTTGGTCCATCTCGCACAAGCAGTCTCTCTGCTGTGGCTTCGGATAATCCAAGTCTGCCATCGGTCAATAATTTTTGACACAACCTCTTCAATGGGATGACATGATCGACGGTTTCCAATTCGTGATGCAACTCCTCAATCTCATGCTCGGTTAACTTTTTTTTCTGTATAAACGAAGTTGTTCTTCTGGCGCTTATTTGAGAAATCTGAGATGCTTGCCCACTGACCCTCATTTTGATTTTTTATTTTTATTTCGTTGATAACAATTAGAAACTGAAGTCGAAAGCTGTCAATGATTTTCTTTTGTTTATGTCTTCACGTTTAAACAAGTTTTAAACAGGTTTAAACAAGTTTAAAAAACAAGTTTTGTTGTAATGAGAATAAAAAATTGTGAAACACACATCTGATTTTGTTTTTTTCTTTTTTCAGGTTTTTGAAAGGATTAAGTTATCTGAGAGATAAACATGCGATTATGCACAGAGACGTTAAGCCCAGCAACATTCTGGTCAACAGCGCAGGAGAGATCAAAATTTGTGATTTTGGAGTTTCTGGTCAACTCATTGATTCCATGGCTAATTCGTTTGTTGGCACGAGAAGTTATATGTCGGTAAGGATATGATGAAAAAATCGTTTCTTGAAACATCAGAATTTATTTAGTTGAAATAAAAAGATAAAATATTTGTTTCATGAAATTGAGTTATTTTAATAAAATTAACGAATTTTTATTTGTAGCCTGAACGACTTCAAGGAAATCACTATTCCGTACAAAGTGACATATGGTCTTTAGGATTGTCTTTAGTTGAGATGGCAATAGGAATGTATCCGATACCTCCACCAGATGCAAAAACCTTAACAGCGATTTTCGGTCCAAATATAGGCCAAACACCTACAGAAAATAATGCAACAAACAGCACATCGACTCCAACACAACAATCCCCTGCTCACAGTTAGTACAATATTTATAACTTAATAACTTTTTATTTTCAATTATTATTAAAACTGGTTTATCATTTTGCAGATGCAAGCAGTCCAAGGCCGATGGCGATATTTGAATTATTAGATTATATAGTGAATGAGCCGCCGCCAAAGTTACCTCCGGGAATATTTAGTGACTCGTTCACAGATTTTGTTGACAGATGTTTGAAGAAGGTTCCTGCTGAACGAGCTGATCTGAAAACTTTAATGGTATTCATTTTGATATTTGGAATTAAAACCAATCTATAATACCTGTTTTCAAATTACGTGAAATGATACTGATTAATCGAATGATTTCAGAATCATGAATGGATCAAAAAAGCAGAATCAGAAAATGTGGATATTGCTGGCTGGGTATGTCGCACAATGGACCTCCAACCAACTACTCCAACACGTCTCGCGAACGTACAATCCTGAATAAATGTTACTCTTACATACTTGACCACGTATATACGAGTTCAGTACTCTTAAGTCACAATACATTTCAGTTTTCTTGCGTTTCATAATTTTCAAATTATACCGAGTGGCGACTTTATATTATGTTCAGACAAAATCAAAGAATTGAATGCTCTCTGAAGTTGCGAAAAATGGGATCTTTGATGAATCGATTTTTGTACATCTTGGTTGTTTGATTCATTGAAGATTCAAAATAGCAAATGAAAATAATGATTGTTTTAAGAAGACTTTTTCACTCTTTAAAAATCAAAGAGTGAATCATCTTCACGTTTTTATTTATCTTAATAAAGTTCCGCCGCCACTATGAATTTATCTTTTTAGGATACTTTAATTGGTTGTTAGCACTTTAAGTTCCTGTTATGAAAGTATGTAAGATACATCGGTTTTGAAATAGCTTATCGTTATAGTATCTGCATTTATAAGACAACTCAAAAGAACAAACAAGCATAAAACTCACAAAAGTAAAAAAAAATTATTTAAAATTGATTGACACAGACGCGAATAAAAACATGCAAATTATCAATGCAACGTTGCATTTAATGCACGTGCACCTTTGCATTTTTGCAAGTACGATATTTGTACCTGAAAGTCTGCGACGCGTTCATTTTAATTGCCTTCCACTGGACATCAATATGATTACTCAGTAAGATGCTGCGTTCTTCCAAACTTTTCTCTGGACGTAAAGGTCTTATAAAGTATTGTTGAACGATACGGAATACCTTGTAGAATATTCACACGTTGTAAAAAAAAAACATAGAAAGTTTGAATGATATTATACAAAGTAATGATGATACAAAAGTTGTCGTAGTTTAATAGAAGTAAGGATTGCTATATATTTTATAGAACTGAAGTATTGATCTTTGTGAATGAAGTTTTCAATGAAATGCACATCAACGAAGATGTACATATGCATCCGTGCATATGTAACGCGTTTTAACGTAATCTGTCAATTGATTTGTTTCTCAGTTTAAAGTAGGAGGTCAATAAGTTGATTATCTCTTTCTATAAATCAAATGTATTTTTCAAATAATCTAGTCACGCAGAGAAGGGAGAAGGAGACAGACATCTATTATTTCAAAAAAAATCTCTTTATATGGTTATTTTTTTGTGATTTTATATTTTTGAAGTTTGAAACATCAGTTTTGCTTTTTTCCATAGCAATTTGTATACTGAAAAGAAACGTACGGATTAGATACAATTACTTCGATATCCTACTTTAAAGAAAGGGGGGAATACAAACGAAAACAAGATCAAGGTAGATAGTTACAAAATTGATTTGTTAAGATTCAACCTCAAGCGAGATTTTAAATGTCGATGATGTAAATCATACATGATGTATTTATGAAATGTATATTTAAAAAAAACGACACAAATATACCACACAAAATGAAGACAACTAAGAATTCGATAATTTTTCATCAAATTGGAAGAAAAATATAAAAAATCTAATACTGTGCAACTTGTTATTAATTGTAACTTTTACTTAGCAACATTTTTGTGTAAATAAAAATGTAACAATGCGAGTAGCTGTGAAAGTAGCGCGAAATACCTGCGACACAAGTGACGTTATAAAATACTTGTGAATATCTTTTTAATCCTTTGTATACATGTCCCAATTTTAAATGTCAATGATATTTAGATGTATTAAAGCATTCTTAATTTTGAACAAATTCCTAAACGAAACTACTAGATAAGTTGTATGTATATATTTTTTGTAATAGTTATTCGTTTAGGTTGAAATGTTTTCAAAATGCTTTATAAAATATTGCAATTGATATCGCTAAAATGGATGTAGTCTTTTCAATTTTTTTTGACGAAATTTAGAATGCTTATTGGCAATTCATCAAAATGATAGTTAAAGAACCGAGAAAAAAATTGCATTGTTTTGTTTCAAAACATAGTCGCTAACTTTTTTTAAACAAAGTTGATATGAAGCTTTACAATTCATTCCAAATTGACAGCGAACTGCAAAATTCAAAACAATATGGATGAATAAGAGCGACATCACTGTAATACGTATTTGGAGAAAAAAAATCGTTTATTGCTGCCATTATTGTAAATCCACCGTTTATTGTAAATAATTAAAATGAATCATTAAAAATATACATGTAATGGAACTGACAAATTATTCATTGTTTATGTATATTTCTTTTTTTTTATAATTCATTTAAAAATGAGAATTATGAGAAACTGAAAAAAAGTTATTGACCGTTGGTTGTGAAGATCACTGTATTCAACACGGGTTAAGATTATTGACCTAATCATAAATTATGTGTACGTTGTCCAAGCAACATACAAAAATATATGTTTGATAAGAGTTCAATCTGTATCGACAGGTCGTGAGAGACTGCTCTCTTCAATCTCATATTTTCGTTATTTCTCTATAACACTCTCACAATGTTGGGAAATAATAGTCCTCATGATGAAATATTAAAACAAGTGTTTGGTGAGTTTCAAAATATACATTAATATTTTAATGTTAATTTAGCGTAGACATGTTTTTTAGTGTACAGATCGTGTATGTATTTTCAGAGAAACAGTCAAAACAACATTTTGACTTGTCGCTTATTGAAAACGAAGTTCAGAAAATTAAGGATCAAGTTGCTGCATTGGATAAGAAAACCAAAGCAAATTTACTGTTGCAAGGTATTCGACATTTAGATCTTACAAGTTTGGGACTAGACGATACTTCAGAAAAAAATTAGGAATCTTTGTTTGAAGGTAAGAATTGAATTTGCAATAATATTTATTAATATATCTTAATAATATATATTTTTTATTATTTTAGGCTGCAAATCCGATAGAATTGAAAGATCCATCTCAGCAACCTATCTATACTGCCGCTATTTGTGTTTATCCGACCAAAGTAAAAGATGCAATCAACACCTTTAAAAAACATAATATTACTGGTATTAAAAATTGCAAGTGGTAAGTATAAACAAACTAAAAATTCAAATAAGAAATAGTTTACTTTTCGATTATTCGCAAATAATATCAATTTTTAGTTGGTGGTGGATTTCCAAGTGGCAAGATTTCATTAGAAGAGAAAATAAAGGAAATTGAAGGGGCAGTTGAAGCTGGCGCTGACGAGATTGATGTTGTCATCAATCGAGACTTTGTGTCAAAGAACGAATGGGATCAGATTGTCGAGCAGTTAATACAGATGAAACAAGCTTGTGGAAATGCTCATATGAAAACTATTTTGTCCACCGGTGAACTCGGGGGGATGGAAAATGTATATTTGGTATCACACATAGCCATGAGTACAGGTTCTGATTTCATTAAGACTTCAACTGGTAAGGAACTTGTCAATGCAACGCTTCCAGTTGGCATTGTTATGTGCAGAGCTATCAAGGAATATTATGACGAAAATCATAAGAAGGTATATATTATATTTAATAAATTCACCGATAAAAAAATTTTACGTTAGATTTTATTAACTGATGATTGTAATACATTTTTTTAGATTGGTTTCAAACCAGCAGGCGGAATCAAAACTGCGGAAGATGTCTTAAACTGGATCATGCTCATTAAAACTCAACTAGGCGAGGAATGGCTAACTCCGAATCTTTTTAGAATTGGAGCGTCAAGTGTTTTAGATGAAATTGTCAAGACTTATAACTCTCTGATTTCATAAAGAAATAAAATGTTATTGATTTCGTATAACCAACATTCATTGGAATACTTCTTATATTTGTATATTTTAAAATACTCATTAAAATTTACTTTCATTAAAAATTTTTATTCAATAAAAGAGATTACTTTTATTTCTAATAATAAATAAGTACAAAAACTTAATATCGAATGACAATAATATCAACTGTACATGTTCAAGTAACTCGTTAATTAACTTCCAATAACTTCCAACAATTCTAAGCATAGTCTCTGACGCTCAATGTCACAAGACTTGACCCTAACAGTAACCCGTTGTCCAATTCTCAGTTTTTTATTTTTCATGAATGATAAGGGTATCAAACCACTTTTACTAATTCCAACATCTACGAAAGCTCCAAAATGAGTAACATTTCTCACAACCCCCCTCATTTCCATCCCTACTTCCAACTCCTCAAAACTCTTTAAACTTTTTCGAAACAGCGGTTCTTCCCTCTTCATTCTAATATCAAATTCTTTTTTGGTCGTCAATCCTTTGATAATAACTTCAATCGTTGATCTCTCAGTTTTGAACCTCTGTGCCAAAACATCAGGTCCCACTTGAGTATACTTCTCTATTGATTCAATGAATTCTTCAGACCCCAACTTTTCAATTTTACATTTAGCATCTTTGACAATCTTATTGGCAATTTCGTACGATTCAGGGTGGATCCATGTCTGGTCTAGGTAGTTGAAAGGCATCATACACGACTTTGTAAAACCCACTGTGGTTTCTGGATTGATCCTGATAAACCCTGCACACTGTTCAAAACTTTTAGTGCCAATTCCCTTTACCTTCAACAACTGCTTTCTGTTCGTGAAAGCACCATTGATTGTGCGCCACTCCATTATTCCTTTTGCTCTTGCCAGTGTTAAGCCGGCAATTTTTTTCAAAAGACACAGAGAAGCGGTGTTTATATCCACTCCAACAAAACTAACCGCCTCTGTGACAACCTGCAAAAATAATTAATAATAATTGATCAATAATTTTCTTAAAGTTGCTTACGATTTTAATTCGTAAATCAAATTTAAATGTTTCAATTTTATTACCTCGCTTAGAGTAGCATCTAACTGTTTCTCAGGTAGATCATGCTGGTACATCCCAACACCGAGATGTTTAGGTTCAACTTTAACCAATTCTGCCAACGGATCTTGAAGTCTCCTAGCAATCGAAATAGCAGAGATCAAATTGGGATCCATATTGGGAAACTCTTTCTTTGCTTCTTCACTGCAGCTATAAATTGAAGCTCCACATTCATCGACGATGGTATAAGAAACATCCAACGGTTTGAAAGCTCCAGATTTGATTAGATCCGTTAGGAAAACTTCGGTTTGTCTGCATGCAGTTCCATTCCCTAGTGCTATCACCGTGCAGTTGTTTCTCTTCAGCATAGTTGCTAATACTGAACCTGCGTTTCCTTGCATTTCCATTTTGACTTTGTAATTGTAATTGTTAACTTGTGGTAGATGAATGACATCGGTAGCCAGAACAGTTCCAGTTTCTGAGATGACAGCACACTTGCAACCATGATAAAATCCTGGATCGATCCCTAAGATAGGTTTCCCTCTAAACGGAGGAGCAAGCAGAAGTTCTTTCAAGTTTGCAGCAAAGACTTCGATGGAAGCTGTCTCTGCCTGTTCGTTCATCTCGTTCCTTACCCTCCTGATGAAAGCTGGTTCGATGCTCTTCTTGTAGGCGTAATTAAAGCTTTCTAACATAATACTCTGGTGCACCTCAGACGACCGCATACTTTTCCAAAATATCTTCTGAAATCCATTTCGTAGTTTGTCCTCGAACCAATTTGGAAGGGTGAATTTTACAGACAGAAATTTACGATTCTCTCCCCTGTTGATAGCCAGGATCTGGTGGGGCTTGATTGTATCTGACCTGGTCTTGAAATCGAAGTAGTTCTCGTAATTGTCTTCTTTCTCAGTTTTTTTCTTAGATTTTTTTTCTTCCTTGACCTCTTTAGATTCTTTAGCAGTTGGTTTCTTTTGCGTTACATGAATGTTTGCCACAGTAGTTTTCCTTAGTTCTTGAATCAAGTCAAAGAGGGATTTGTCTTTGGTGATAATGTCTGCTAGAATATGGATGATTCCATCTTTGACTTCCTTTTCATTTTTCAACCCTGCTTTTGAAGGATTTATGAAAGAACTGAGAGATCGGACTGGCTGGCCGGTCAAAATTCTTTCACTTATGTCTCCGAGTCCTAATTCTCTAGCCTTCTCAGACAAGGACCTCTTTCCAGGAACTTTGAAGAGGGAACTAATGTACTCCAACGAGTTTAAGGATTTTGATGATTTGATCAAGGCGTGAACGTTAGGAGTCCATTTGCCCAGTTTGTCGACAGACTTGATTAATGCTGAAGCTTTTTGTTTGATAACCTTGGCTCGGTCATAGCTTTCTTTTATGGCTCGGAGAATTTCTGCTTCTAAACCACCAGTCATACTTTTCCTGTATCGCGCAATAAAAGGTACGGTGTTTTCTTGCTCGAACAAGTTAACAATTTTTGCAGCTGTGTGCTCGCTCACATTGTGCACTTCACTTATGTACTCGGCTTCTGTCCAATCCGTATTCATTTGATTATCTGGATCATATTCATTTTTCAACAAAGATTCCAATTCTGCAGGAGATTTTTCATCTTTAATTTTCAATTTCTCTTTCTTCTCGACTTTTGGTTTCTTTTCCACTTTCAATTCTTGCTCCGAGTCATCATCTTCATTGAATTTTTCTTCTTTAATTTTTAATTTCTTCTTCCTTTCGGTTTTAGTTTTCTTTTCCATTTTTGATACTTGATCAGAGTCATCATTGCTTGGTTCAGTTTTCACTTCTAATTTAACTTTCGTCTCAGATTCAGATTTCTTGTTTTGATCTTTTTTTGTTTTCTTTGGAGCTGGACAATCATCATCAGATTCAGTTTCAGATTTGATCCTGGTTCGTTTTGTGGACACCTTTGTAAAGGATTTCTTCGGCGGTGAAATGGAATCAGAACTTTCGTCACTTTCTGACTCATCACTCGTGGTATCCAAATTAATTATTTCCATTTCTTTCTTTATTTGAGTTGATTTCTGTTTTGACATTTTGTACCTTAAAACAAAACTCTATTATTCTTTCATACAAAAATATGTCATGTAATGATGAATTTTTATTAATAATTTTTGTATTTAAAATATCATTTTTACAGTTTGTCCAAATTCAATATTTAATATAAAATATAATTTATTGATCGTAAAAAATACATATTTCAGACAAAAAGCATGCAAACTTGTAGGTTAAATCAAAACAAGAAAAATTGATTGTCATCACATTTACCTCTTGTCAGTCAATTGATCACCCTGTTTTAGTAAGATAAATCTATATATATTTTATTAACTGTTGTACATGATGATAACAATTCCACGCAACAAACATAAATTTATAACTTTAACAAATCATCCACTTTGCATTTTGCTTTGTTTGTTTACTTCAGTTTACTTCTAAAAGATAATGGTGTTCTTAAACCTCATTTTACATTCCTCCTAAGATTTGTTTTCAGTAAGAAAAGGATGAAAAATAGTATCAAGTTCACAAGAAACTTGTTGTTTGTTTATATTACATGTATATTTCAAAAAATCCAAACGGTTATAGTATTTCAAACTAGTTTTTTTTATGGCAATTGGTTTTTTGTTTAGTTTAATTGTTTTTGTGTCATTATTTCATGTTATTATTTCCATCTTTTTCTCACAGTTCAGTGCAGTTCAGTCCAGTGTTCGGTCCGTTCCGTACGTTTCCGCGTTCCGCGCAACACCGCAACAGTCGTGTCAGAATCTGAGAATTGCGAGTGAATGTCAGTGAATGTCAGCGACCCAAACAAATAAAGTGTTTATCTCAACCGGTTTCGTTTTTTTATAAATATAATATCGCGTGTGTCCGTTCAATTTTCATCAATAATAAACAAACAACACGATGGGTGTCACAGTGTAAGTAATTGCCAATAAATATTTGCATCTTTTACAAATGTCTGTGTTTCCACATTCTTGCCGGCTTTATTTGAAGGTTATGTTTATATTTTATAAACACAATGTTTATAATTAGCAATCCATTTCTGAAAGTTTTTCGAATGAAGTCGTCAGAGTAATCAAAAAATGTAAAGATTTGATCAAAAACGGTCAACGACAAAAAAGATGTTCGTTTATTTTTATTGCACTTTGAAATAATTTTACATTCAAATGCAAAATAAAAATGTAAACAATATTCGCAATAATTGGTTAGTTTATTGATGTAAACAAGTTTTTTGAATCTATCATAAACAAATGCATAATGTTTTTTGTTATAAATTCAAAAATCCAAATTGATTCGTTTGTTTACCTTTTTAGGCTTCAGCAATTTCCAATTACGGAGAACAGGACTGGTCCACAAACGATTGAATTTTTAGCCAAGCGGATTAGTGCACTGGGTGCTGTGCAAGCGGGGTCTTTCTTGGTAGACTGCGAAACATATACATCAGTCCCTCAATTAGGTGAATACACAATAATAAATGATAAAATTTAAATTAACTACTATAAAACTATACAATTAATATTTATTTATAGGAAGAATATCAAATATAAATTTTTAAGTTGCAAAATTTGCAACTTGAATTGGAAATCTAAAATGATGAATTCAAAAGACAATTAAAAAAGTAATAATGTTTTTTTCAAACTAGGTTAGGATGAATAAAGTGTAAACACCATGAATCATGTTGAATGCATCCGTCTATTTCACAATAATATATCGGTATATGGCTCTATATATATAAACACGCAACATTTGATTTTTGCCGCACGTATAAATCAGTGTTGGTACGTGCATCCAACTCACCGTTTGTTACTTTCTACAGAGGTACAAAGGCGAAGTTTTATATCTTTGTTTTGTTTGTTTTTTTTTTTTCAATATAAGTCGTGTATGAAATTTCGAGTCAATGTTTGCTCACACAATTTAATGCTATTTGTAAGTTTATAATCGTCAATGTTTAATCGTTTTTTTTCGGTTAAATTTCTTGCGACAATTTTATTTTTGTTACAGAAGAATTTATTATTTTAATGCGAGGCACAGGGCTCTACATGCAGGCAGGATTATCATGACTAAGATTTTGTTTTTCGTTACTCTAATTTCTACTTAGCTGGTAGTTGTCAATCGACTGAACACTATAAAATGCGTGTGGTTTTGATTTTAGGCCTTGGATGCTTACTAGTTACGCTCTAAGTGGAATGAAAACCGAGCAAAAAATGGGCAACTCGAAAACTTGAATTATCATCTTCCCGTTAGAGAGTAAAAAAAGACAAAGTTGCTCTCTGATTAACATCTGATTTATTCTCAATATTTTCCGTTCCAATAAACTGCCTGCAGTTTGGCTCCACATTCGGCTAATCGTTGTGTTACATAATTTGTTAAACGTTGCAACGCAACTCATAAGGAATTTCTGTTTCATCGTTTTGATCGTAATCTTCGTCTATTTTTGTTCGACAGAACAATGGAAACGTTCAAATTCCTTACAAGTTTTTGTACATATTCATGTACATCTGATAATGCTGTTGCCTTAAGAAGACTCGTGCTCCTTACAATTTATTCGAAGATAGGCAAATAAATCTAATTACCAACTAGCTAAACCTAAGCGTCGTTACAAAAATATTAAATCTAGCAAGCAAAGTTATCAGGCTCATCCGTCTTACGGTTCCTTAAAAAATACATCACAAAGTAAATGACAATACAAATACTTTTAACCCACTGCTTATTCGTCACTCCAATAGCTTATTGTCAGGATTTATTATCTTCGGTCCAGCGAAATCATTTTTCAATGTTTTATTTTTATTTTCAATTCTGTTTATTTTATTGTCGTGAAACATCGTCATTATTCTAATTATTATTTTTGAGCTGAGAACACTTGACTCAATTTGAAGTCGCAGAAATGATGAAAAAACAACAATAATTCAGCTTGAACAATTTTCTAAATTGAAAAATGGTTTAAACCATTAAAAAGAGTCACAAAAATCTGTACGAATTTTTCTCTCTGGTTGAAATAACTTTATTGTACTGATATATGTATGTACAATTTGAATATTCAGCTTTGTCGAAATAAACGAACGCCTTGCTTCTCGATCAAAGGCCAATCGAACCGCTATTCATATTTACAAAATTCTCTGAGCTAAAAAGCAAACGACGAATTACTTTAAAGCGTTTTTTTTTACAAGATTGGAGTGTATTTTTTGAGTTTCTGTTGGCCCTGCGAGGATGATAATTAGCCTTTGTATATTTTACTATTAAGCAACCTTCATTACAATTCAATTATATACTTTGCTCACCTAGTTGACCGTTTTATGCAGACAATAGTATTAGCGTTTCTGTTAATTCATAGCTTTCATTACAGCTTATTAAACCTTCAATTCACAGAAGTGCACAGTGCAGATTTTCATTTTCTTCTTTTGTTTTAAATTACATTTTATATTATAGAGTTTAAGTTATGTTTTTGGTTTAATAATTCCTAGATCATAATTGTGCTTCGAGCTGAATAATTCGATTGCTTTCAGATTTAGTATCGATGCAAATTTTGATTCCAATCATATCTAATTCGTTTATAAAAATATACAAATTTAAACGTTACAATATCTTTACTGATTTCATTTTATAAGTTTATTTTATTGTTTTTCATTTTATTTTATTGTCCCGACACTGAAAAAGTCGAATCAGGCTTAGATTCAAAATGAATCATTAACTTGAACAAAATTGTTAATTTCAAACATAAAATCGATACCAAATCTGAAATGTTTGAGCATTTCAGACCCTTCTTAAAACAATACTTTTATCTAAGCAACTTCTCTTCGCGAAAGACTTCTTAATTCCGAAAAGTAATGTACAATGATTTATTTATGGATTGAACAATCCTCTATACAATGTTCGATAGCTTTATTTTAACTGTTGCTTCTTTATGCGTTACGTTTGACATATTTATTAAATGGCTATTCAATGATTTCGGATTTTCGATACATCTTTATACTTACAAAAATATACCATTGAGTCAAATCAGCTCCGATTATTATTAACTTTTCGATACAAGATTTCCCATGGCAAATTACTTTTACAGTCCTGTGTTGTCAGATCAATCAATTTATTGTCATTTTATTGTTCAGTTAACCGATCACAACAATTCCATTACAATTCTTTCACGCCGCTCTTTTATATATTTTCGTAATCAATCAATTTGTTTTTTAATGATGAGAATTTGTTCGCAACCATGAAATGTAAATGTTTCACACCGGAACTTGCCAATTCATTTGGACTTTTGCACAGGACCGTAACAATAAACCGACCACGGAAGTACAAAGTGTAAAGCTATTTATTGAATAGAAACTATCCTTTGGAAATTATTTGTCAATCGTAGAACAATTGCGACGAAAAAATTGTTATTCATTATTATTAATTTGTTTTAGAATTTTGTGATTAGTAAACAATTATATAGTTGATATTTGTCAGGGATATGATCGAGGGTACAAAAGATATTTCGTATAAGTATGTACATGCAGACATTCTCGTTCGGAAAAGAGCTAAGCCTTGTCCTTACATGTGCAAACACACGTAGGAAGTTTCAGGAAGTCAATTTTTATTATACTGCTCGGAATCAAGTTCTTGAACGGAGCTTCTCAATTGGTTTTTAGGGTCACCATTTTTTTTAGAATCGTTTATTTATTGTCCTTCGATTCAGTATATGCATTTAATTTGTACTCTATTATATTATATTTTATTATTTTTTTTAAGACTTCAGACGGTTCAATTTAAAACGAAGAATAAATCCTTCCTCCTATAATTTTCAACCTATGTTGCTCGCGACATTTTTGATATGTCAATTATATTGTGGGAATAAGAATTTATAGACAAACCAAAAGGTACATTAGTCAGTTGAAAAAATTCGATTGGTTTTTAATGCATATAAAACTACATTCAATATTGATGTCAGTATTCAAGAACTTGTTCCAAACGTCGGATCCATTTTTACACGTCATCTACAAACTATATAAAAATATAAAATATAAATACAATTCTAAATATTCTTTTTTTTTTCTTTTCGCTGTCACTCGCGTCAAATGAAAGGGTACGTTTAATTGCACGGGATTCTCATTGGTGTCTCATTACGAATTGAACGTAGGATAATCGCGAGACAGTGAAGCCTCATATTTTTTTCTAACTCATCTCGTTTTTTTTTTTTTTTTACTTTTAATTACCCCTGNGTTTTTTTGATCACCCAGCCGAGTGTCATCGTGTCGAGTCGTCCCTTCACTGCCTCAACGTTCCTCACATCGCTACGCTTAACACGTTAATATGATATTTGATTCTCAACAATTTGCGACGTCAAGTTGCACATCTCTCCACAGAGAACAAATTGTCTGCACGGACTCGGCTCCTTCATTTCAACATGTGAATGTTATATTTTTATATAAAACTGTTTACCTATAATTAAAAGTCGTTACAAATGAATCGTCTCGATTATAGGTTCCCGATGAGATGTCGCTCCCAAGCTCTCTCTCTCGTTAGACAAAGATTTCTTATTTTGGCAATGCTTAAGTATTGTCGTGAGTTTCGTACTATTAAAAATTATTGAACCCTTATATTAGATTCACGAGACAAATCGCAATCAAACAGTTGCAACTTTCATCGAACTACAATTGCAAACATTTGACCGACCAACTTGTTCCCAATGATAAAACCTTTTTTTTTTCTTTTTCNATTTTTTGTTCTTTTGTTTTGCCGCTATATAAATTGTAATAATTTATAATTCAGTTGAATTGTTTTTATACAGCTGACAAGATTAATTATAAACATATCTACATTAAGTGTCGTTGTTGTTTGGAGTCCGCTACTGAATTGTTTCCCGCGATACGACTCACCGGAACAACGTTCGCTATTGTTACAAAATTCTCATTGCGAATGGGGTGAATGGGCTGTTTCGGAAACTTGAGTTCACCTAACTTCAACCAAAAGTGATTCTCAAATGTCAACGCTCGATGCAAGTATTTGGCACTAACATAATCAGAATGAGCTCACGCGAACAAGCGAAACATGGCAAGATGGCTTTTCAGGGGCCGAAAGATGCTGACCTCAAAATATTCGTATGATGTATGCCGGGTGCACGATTCTCTCGTATCAATGTATAGTCGATAATTCTACGTCGTTTGAGATTTATCGTTAGCCCCAAGCTGATATAGCTATTCGCTTTTCTTTTTATTATTTTCTGAAAAGAGAAAGACGTTTTATCTGACGGACACGTTCGCAGTACAAAATTATCTCCCACCCTCCCCCCCTCCAAATACTGGCTTTTTGTTAATTACAAATATGTATAACTGACTAGTTCAGGAGCAATATTCAAGTTTGAAAGTTTGAAAGTCGAAAGAAACTGTATGGACGTAAAAGGACTAGGAATTGTTGAACCTCAAAATTCAGTTGCGAAAATTCGATGAGTGATGCGAGGTTGAAAAAGTCACTAGGAAAAAAAATTGATGGTGGTACATATTAAATAAGTGAGGGATCTTTTTGAGGTACTGACAATTGAATTCAGATGTTTTCAGTTCGTATATCAGAGACTGGCAGTACCTTATCGAAGTCCCACTTGCATTAATCGATGACATGTTAAAAACGTTGAAACAGTATATCATTTTTATTGTCTGATGCCTAATATATTCATTTCTTAATCTCGAGAAGTTCAAACGAACGGTAGGATTGAAATGCGTCGCCTGGTATATCATTTGGACCGACGTTTATAAATGATGTGGATGTGCCGCGCGCGAAAACCTCCTGGGAATTCTAGTGGGGAAAAAGGAAACGTCTCCCGATTCGTCCTCCGCTTATACTGTTATGTATAATTATTTCATTTTATGTAATAAGCATTATATCATCGCGTGTTCGATGAAGGCACGACGCATGGAAGTTCTGCCTTGGAATTGTGGCGAAAAATTGTCCTATCAGTTGGGCCCGATTCGCAGAATCGAGCGACACGATAATTTATAACTGCGATAAGTGCGATGGATGCAATTCGTTCTTATGTTATAGCTCCTCCTTTTTTTCATGCATGATATCTCTCTCTCTCTCTCTCTCTTTTCCCTTCTCACTTTACCTCCCTTCAACTGAGCGTCAACTCGTAAAATTTCGCAGGCTCGACATGCACGCACGAAATTTCACATTCAAAATGGATTGTGTCCATCGTCTTTTGGTACTGTCAGGCATTTGCACACGATAAATTTATTGCATAATTTGTACAAAACTCTGTGATCACCCTTCAATTCCCGAGTACGACGGAAAAATCGAAACAGCGTTTCACCTTCTCAGCACGATTTCGATTCTGCAAAATGTATTTCCAAGTTGTATATCTTGATATGTTATCTAATTTCGTACGTGAAGTGAAAGAAGATAGAAATGTTGATTGTGAAATAAAAAAGCCAACTCAAAATCATTTGAAAATATATAAAAAGACAAATATATTTACAACGTTCTTTTTTCTTTTTGTTCGTTTCTTTCTCGTTGAATAAATTATAACAGATGGGTCTCTTTTGATTTCGAAAATTGTCTTAAATACATTAGGCACGTTCAAAAATAGGTTGTACGAGTTAAAAAATATACACATGATCGGATGGTTTCATCGTTTTTTTTGTTCAAAACACTTTGCAGAATACTGCTTTTCCGCTCACATTGGCAAGATAGTCTTCTTCAAGTTTCTTTTTTTTCTTGTTTTTTCGTTAAAATAAATTCAAATCCAATAATCCGCATGATTCCTATCTTTATATACAAACGAGATAGACTGTACAATTTATACATTAGATATGCATACCGTTCATTGATATGTCTATAGGTATACTGTTTCCATACCGTGCTAAAATCGGCACGAAAATTGCCGGGATGAAAGTTTTTCTAAGATTATTGTCCAGCGTTGCATTCAATTATTCCAAATCAATTCTTAAATACACATACTTAAACGTAACCGAACGTTCACAATATAAATAAAATTTCACGATAATACAGAACCGTCACGTTGTTTTAGATTACAAAATCTAACTCTCGGTACGAGAAACGAGTTATTAATAACAAAACCGAAATCTCCAAAACTTGATTTTCAAAGTCAACCGCGCGCGACAAGATTCACGATATCGAAACAGTACAGCTCAATGCCAGACCGCTCATAAGTACTCGCACTCCTCGCTCCATCTCACGCATCCTCACCGAAAATACAAACAAGTCAAGCGAAACGCGTGCTAGCTCGCAAAACATACATCACAAGTAGCAAGTCTTATAGTAGATAAGGGCGATGGTGTCCTTGCCGTAGACCCGATACTCCTTCTCATAATGGACCTCGCCCGGCACCACTTTCTCAACGGCAATCCGTCGGTCGAGTTTGGCCATGCTGCGACACAGCCTCGCGTACTTCTCGTCCAGATCCCGGTCCTCGGACTGTCTCGGCGGCCAGTCGGTGGCCGACGAGGGCCTGGGGTCCCTTTCGAGGATCGCCTCGATCTCCAAGTCCGTGAGGTCCTGCAAGCTCTTGGGGTACCCTGAGATTCTTCTAATGTCCGCCAGATGGATCTGCTCCTCGAAGTTGATTCGTCGCCTGGCCGGCAGAGTGCGGTACATTCGCTGCTGATCGAGGCTCGGTTTTCGGGGCCTGCGACGGTGCCTGTGGGACCCGTTGATCTCCTGGAGGAGCCAGGCTTTGGACGCGGACTCCTGCGGGTCCAAGTGGCAGTAGCGCGGCAGCGGCCTGGACGTGCCGGGCTGACCTTCGTTGACCTTGGGCGACGGGTCGCTCCCACGCGAGTGCATCAGCTGTCCGACGTTGCGCGAGATGCGACCGGTTTTCTCGACAAGGATGTCGTAGTAGTCGGTGAGCCTCCTGCGTGGGAATAGGCCCGACCAGTCCATCCGAGGCCTCGATGACGACGACAGGAGGGCGCTGTACACGTCCCGAGGGTCGTGCTGGTTCGGGTAGGCGCCGCTCGGCAACGGCTTGTTCGCCTTCTCAAGATTCGACAACCCTCCAGTGAGGGAGGCCTTATACTACCGAGCGTGAGCGTAGTCCGGGTTCATCTCGTCTAGCTGCTTGCCCTTGGTCTCTGGCACGCAGCACACCACGAAACACAGGCCGCATATCGCCACCGCCGCGTAGAACCAGAACGCACCGTGCAATCCCAGGATCTGTAATTTCAAATTCAATATTATTATTATTATTGCACGTACGTGATCGGTGCGCCTTTTCCATAAAGGGATAAATCCGAGCCGCGAGATGTTTTAAATGGTATCAAAGTTCTCTGTTTGCTGGTATGCTTGTTAGTTGATAGTTCTTTTTGTATCCTTATCGGAAACGAACACGAGAATACGAAAGTGCTTCTGTTCCCAAAACAAAATGTTTGACTACTTCACATTTCATGATGATAAAACTTTCCATGAATTCAGTGGGGCATTAACCCACGTCGTACATAACTTATATTTTTCCCGTCTCAGAATTTCAATGAGTGGTATAGCTGCTGAGAAATCATAATATGCTGGTCAATTTATCAGAAGCAAGTGTTCGTTCTAAATGAAATACACAACTTGGGGGACAGATTAAAATGTAACAAGACTGCCTTGGTTGCAAATGTCCGAAGCAAAGTTTATATAAAATCTAATGCGAAGAACTTAATCGTGTTCGGTTTCAGTCAAAACAAAGAGACGCCGATTCTCGTTGCAAAATAACTTGACGAGTTGGCATTTCATGGATGCACGTTTTTTTTATTCTTTTGTTTCTCGTCTCTGTTTTTTATTTTTAATTTTTTAATTTTTGTTTCGTCTTACGATTGGTTTCATCAACATGAACTTGACATAGTTTAATATCTAACTCTCGAAGTCTTCGATCATGAATTTTGTGACGGGTTCGCGATCGTTGGCATATTGACGATAAACACGAGCTTCAATCTAATCAGCCAGTAAAGCAGTCGACGTTTCGACATATTTGCGCAACCTAATTAGATCTCGTGGTCTCGCGCTTTGCCACGAGGAGCATCCTCTCAGCGATTTCGAACTGTCGATCTATGACTTTTCATTTGTCAAGCCTCAATTAGCCGTCGTATGAATAAATTTCGATACGTAATCCCGTTTCGCGATCCAACGACCTCGCGTTTAAACTACAAGCCATAATTCTGTTAATCCGTGCAAATGATGCGAACCGAAAAGCTGCTTTCGAAAGAAAAAAAAGAAAAAAGAAAAAAATACCATTTGCGTAACAAAGTCGTAAAAATCGGTTCAACATTTCGGGCATTTTATTTGCAACAATTTTGAACGAACGAGAAGAAACAGAATTTCACTGTTGTTATTCGACGAATGTTGAATCAAACCCCAGCGGTATTTAAAAATGTTCAAATTTTACGCAATAATTCAAAGACCAGTGGAAAAATACATTTACATCCGAAAATTACATTTTTGACCGAAATAAATATTGTGAGAGCGAAAAAAAAAGATAGAAAAAACAAAATCGAATAGTTCAGGTGCAATGTTTTTAATTCGGACAACGTAACAGAGAAACGGCGAGTGAAATTTATTTTACGATTACAATTTAAATTTAGAATAGTTGCAAGTTCAGAAAGTGTATTAATAGAGCTAGACAAAAAGCAATTTGAATATAAACGAGCGTTTCTAAATTGGTATCTCAAGTGATTACTGTGGAATTTTATTTGCAGGATATTGAACTTGAAAGCACTCGACTTTTTGCCGGTAGATAAATTAAGTTATATCGGGCGACAACTATGACTTAGGTGAATAACGACTAACCTGCTGGAAGTCCATAAATAGCTTAACCCCGAGGAAGGCGCAGAAGTAGCTGAAAAACGTGCTTATGCTGGATCCGAGTCCTCGGTGCTCGAGTGGGAACAGCTCGCCAATCAATAGCCACGAGATTGGCGAGATCCCCAGCGACAGGGCCGTTGTGAACACGAGCACGCACAATAAGGGAATCCAGTCGTGCTGCCCGATCATGCTTGGATCCGGATAGGCCAAAGTTTGCGTCTGCATCGTCATCGAGTTGTAATAAGCGTAGCTGCCGAATCCGGCCAAGGCCAAGGACATGAACACAGTGCTCGCTATCAGTAACGGCAGTCTACCTACGATGTCAATCAGGAAACCTAGGACACAACAAAAGTACCTCTTCAACTGCTCTACAAATCGCTTCAGATAATCCATCGATTACCCCCACTCCCTTATTCGATACAAATCAATTTGCATTTATCTTATTTACATCTTGGCGAGATTAGCTGTATCAATTTCATCAATCTTAATCCACTTTGTTTGCTACGGTTGAACTCAAACAGAAGCGCTTCAAAATTTGATTCTTGTTTTTTTTTTTTTTATTTTAATGTATTTTATTCTAATTTTTTTGTAAGGTTTTTTTTTGAATGATTGTAACAAGTTGAGTGAACTGTGGCACAGGATGATGTTGGTGTCGTTAAACTTTTTCACGTGTCGATTTGATGTTTGAAGATTTTGACAAGCCGACTTTTCAGGCTTCCTCTAGCTTTCATAACCAGATTTGGTGGAACTGTAAAGGTCAAGCTGGCTGCGCAACTGATACTCGTCATTGATATTCTGTCGAGTATGATTTTATTCCACGGCAATGACTTTCGCACATTAACGTTGGCAATTTGACGTTGATGCAAATGTATCGCGCGTTTCGATTATTCGTCAACTATCGAGCCGTTGAGATAACCGGCGACGTACTTTTCGAATGGCGTGATCGAAACCGTTCCAGTTCTTGTTCTTGCAAAGGAGAGCTGTCGGTTCGTTTTTATTGTCTCTCTGACGCACACCCGAGCTCCGTCTATTCAACTTTTATGACCGTTCAATTATTCAGCGGATCAAACCTTTTATTTGCGAGGATTAATTTTAACGATGATGACGTCGGTTAAATATACTATTTTTTTTCTTTCTCTCTCTCTCTCTCGAGTTGACATAAAATTTTTTAAAGTCTTCGTTTACATCGACGAGGATTAACTTTTTTTGTTTTCTTTGCAATTTTGAGCAACTTCTTTTTAGTCATATTTTGAAATGTTAAAACAACGTTGAACCTCCGACTCCCCAGAATTCATATTAAAAATCACATTTTAAGATTGAAATTTATTCGAACCTTTTAAAACAGAGAAATGATTTGTGGAACTAAGGACATGTCGTAAAAAGCCTGACTTGAAAGTTCCTTTAATGACCAAGCTTTTAAAAGGTGCAGTATTTTATGAACAAAAAAAAAAACATTTATGAAAAAAACTGGACTGCTGTATAAACATTGGAAGGAAAGTGAAATGCTCTGTACCTGATAAAAGTGCGGCCAGGAGCTGAACGAATCCAATGGCTATGGTGGCACTGTGCGGGTTCATACCACCCAACGTCTGTCGGAATACAATGACGGCGTAATAATTGAAGGAATTCGCGCCCGAAAACCGCTGGAAGAACATGAGGCCGCAGGTTATGCCAATAGGCTTGTACAGTCTTGGTGTAAATATGCTGTCCCTGAAAGTGAGCTCGTACTGTGCCGCTCTCGATGCGAGGATATTTGTTTTTATCACCTGCAAGGCAGAGAAAAACGAGATGATTTTTAAGTCTCAAAATTCAGTTGAAATTCATACTGTTGAGAAATTCGGCCTGAGACTGGCAATCTGAAACTTTTCCTACAAGGTGTCAATCAAATTAAAAGGCAGGAGTAACGCTGATAAATGGAAACTTTTTAAGTTGAAAAAAAAATTCTGGTACATTAAACTATTCTGATTATTAAATGCGGTTCAAATATGTACTTTGCCGGGCATTTTTGTTTGTTTGTTTTTTTTTTCTTGAGAAATTAATTATTTTCTGAACAAGTAAATACATTGATTCTTATGGGTAACGTCAGTTTTTACGAAAATTTATGTCCTTAGGAATCTTTTAATAGAAATTAAATTTTTTTTTCTAAATGAAGTTTATCTATCGAAGATTTTAATGCGATTTTTTAACATATTGCTTGCCAATGTATTTAGTATTATTTTTCAGTCATTTTTTAATAACAAGTCAAATTTTAATGACAAAAAAATTGTCAACGTGTTAAAAGGGAACGAAAAAGCCAAAAAATAAAAAATAAAAAAAACACGTATGTCATTGAAAAGTTTATTAGATTTTAGAACAAATGTTCTGAAATTGGAAGTGTAACTTATGCAAGGCACTATCTGAAAACTTATAATCACTCCAAGTTTCATCAGGACTCGATGAGGGGCGACAAATTTATCGACTAATTTCAACGAGCATTATGTCAGGGAAGTCATAAACTCGCGAAAATAACTCGGCGTGGCGCGATAAGAACGCAAAGAACCAATGGGTTTAATGAACGCAAACGCGTTATCGCTCACCTGCAATTCGTAGCTAATATCGACTTGAGTGCCTCGCAGCCATTGGAGGCTGGTCGCCGCTTCTTCGTCTTTGCCATTTAACACTAAATAGGAAGGAGTCTCCGGTATGAACATGGTTCCCAGGAAGAGCATCGATGGTGCAATGGCGACTAGTAATGCACTCTGCCTCCAATTCAAGTATGACCCTGCTATGTACGATAGCAGCACGCCCACTTGTCCCAGCACCTTCAGCATCGCTGATAAACATCCTCGAATGCCTGGCAGAGAGATCTCGGAAATGTATACCTGAAATGCACCAACGACAAATTGAGTCACACACATCTTTCGATAAGAGCCTTATTATACATGAATTACCGGACGATTCAATATCGACTGCTTGAAAGCTCCATTCAAATGTTTATTCGTGCAAATGGAAAAGGAGAAAAGTAAACGCGCTTGCATAATAAGTTCTAAATTCTGCGCGATGATTAATTATTCACAGCTACGTTACGCCATAAAAGCGTTGGCCATAATTTATCGAATACACCTGTTATTCTCATTAACGTTCGCCTAATCCCCCGTCCGACGCATTAAACAGCCGACCGTGCGTCGTTTGAATTAGATTATTGCCATCGATGAGACTTGATAACAAATTACATCCGATTGCTTTTCTCAACAAGTCCCCGGCGGTTTTATTAATGACAGTTAAGACTCCGGTAGCGTCTGATACCGCAGGAATATGAAATGAAACGCCCAGCAGACCGTTCGTGCGGGTTCCCGTGGATATTACACCTTATTAATTTAAATATTGCCATTACATAAATATCAGCGGAGCGCTCAATACTTATTTCAAGTATCTCTTGGTTCGATGGTGGGGGGGCTTTTCAAAGTAAAAGCCTTTAATCACGCGGGATTAGGGAAATGAGAAGGCACATCATATTTTCAGCTTAATAGAAGTAAATATTTAGTCGGGGCCCAAAACCAGTTATGCTAAACCAAAGGGGGAATGCGTGTGTGTCACTTGACGCGCGAAATTCGATACTTTTATTCCGACCTTCGGCGCAAAAAAGTTACTGCAAGTGCGCGCAGTAACTTATCGAACGAATTTACTGCGCTCTGCACACGATGGTTTCCTCAATGAACCGGCTGCGACACTCAATGAAATTCCGCATCGGCCTGGATACCGTTTTTCGAATTTTGTCATCGTGATTTTGTAACATTTTTTGTACTTTTTCTTGTAAGGATGATTCTCTTTTTTAGTTTTGTGGGGACTCACTTGAGCAACCATAGTGATGATTGAACAGCACAATCCACCGATGAAACTTGTGATGAGGATCAGCTCAACACAAGGCGCCACGCCGGTCAGAATCCACATCGCTGCCAACGGCAAGGAAGACATTCTCAGAGCCAACCTGCGGCCTTTTCGCATTACCCAGTTTCCTATCAAGGCTCCAACCCCGGCCCCAGCATCGACAACGACGCAATCCACGATGCTTCCTGCTGCGTTACCGAAAGAGATGACCTAGAACAAACATTCAAATTTAATGAAGCGCAACTCTCATTTGCGCGGCTGCTTCTTATTCAAATAACTCCTTTTAATTTTGGGGCCGCTGTTATTCAACTTCGTTTGAGTTGCAAATATCCCGAGATTATTTATAGATTTCGCAATTCCGACTTTTAATCATTCGATGATAGATTGATGATCAACGAGATGAACTTTGATTTTTCATTCATTTATTCCATTGGCGATGATTTTCTTTTTTTTATTATTATTATTTTTGATTACACTGAAACGTTTGATGTTGAGCGATGTTAGAAATTATTTTCAGAGAAAATTATGTAAATTGAAATTAATTTTTATTATTCAAGGAAAATTAGTGGAAATTATTTTGAGGTAAATATGATGAAGTTAATTAAAATTATGGGTTTCAGAATAAATGTTTACATGGAATTTGAGAATGAAAAAAAGGAATCTTTTTTTTTCAGTCAGTCAAATTGTTTTTCTTATAAAAATATTGCGTAACGTCTAGACATGAATTTTTAGAATAAAATTCTCCCCTGGGGAGTTTGTTGATTGACGTATACGTACCGGTTTATATAATCGCGGAATGAAATTTCTTAATGGAATTTTAAATGAAAATTTTGGAAAAGCAACAAGAAAACTTGCTTGACAGTTTAGAATGAAAATATTGGATTTTATGTTATAAAAGATATGTCGCGTTAGAAATGCTCGCTTTCACTTCAATCTAAACGTATCAAAAATGCTCGCCAGTTATTTTCTTATCAAAAGCTTCTAATTTTTTTATAAATTTGATTCTCTCGACCGATCATTCATCAATCAACGTGGAATTCAAGTCGGATCAAAAAGTAACTTTGTTAGAGTCAAATCCTTTCAAATCTGGCCGACTTTATGGCTTGTTCAACATCGTTTCCTAATTGATAAAGCGCATAATTTTTCCCGCAATTTTTCCACCATTGCAATTATTTGAGTTCGCAGAAAGCTTTCTTATTAAGACCACCTTTTGAAGGGATATCAAGCTAATGCCACAAAATCCAAGTATTATTTGCATTAATTTTATTCCTCGAAACGATTGATGGCTTCTGCAAACAAATTATCATCGGTTCTTGTAAGTGATTGGAACTTATTGAACGTAAACTTAATTTTAATATAAATTAATTTGATTTAATTCAGCTTTATTTAATTTCAATATGAATCTAATGAAAAATTTAATTTTACCAGGTTTCATTGTTCGTTGATGTGTAGACATTTGGCGGTTGGTTATCGAGGATAGAATCCAATGCCGGCGATGTGTATCCCTTGGCCAAACCCGACGACAGGGTTCCCATAGACAAAGCTAAGGTCGCCAGCACCTGCAATAAAATTCGTTCGATTGGATGTTGGCTAATTATTTTTGGCATCCTTGCTAATTTAATGTCTGTGTTCGTTTGAAAAACGAGACACCTCGAAAATTAAGTTGTAACTCTCCGACTAGACGAACAGGTTACGACTTTATGGTGATGATGCAAAATATATCGCTTTAAGTGAACGCCACAATTCAAACTTCAACATCCAATTGATAAATTTTGTTTATTTATCAAACGATTATTTTTGTTATTTGATTTGATTGATTTTTCATGGTTGAAAGTTTGTTATGCATATTTAACGTTGTAAAATAAAAGTTCAAGTAGATAAATAATCAATCAAGTTGGAGAATTTGAAAAAACAAAACGATTTTTTTGACGTATTGAATGTAACGAAATTATTTATGCAACCAAATGCGATCTTAAGCGTCAATCTAACTGAGAAAATAAATCACGTTCGTATAAAAGTTGAACGTATTGGATCCAGAGAAAATGTTCAGATTTCTTTACCGATTGATAAATGATTATTTATTTATTGCAAGACAGTAAATTTTCTCCGCTCTGAATAACTTATCAAAATAGAGTACGAAGAAACGTCATATGAAATTGACATCCTCATCATGTTGCCTTACGTATTTGAAGAAAATATGCGATGGAAATTTATTGGATTTCTACGAAATAAACATTCGATTGATATTTTTAATCGTTCTAAAAACTGATGATAAATAGTGTAATCTTTTTATAGCAACATTATTTTGTTGGTTTTATGTAATAAAATTTTTCCAAGTATTGAAAATAATACATCAAAGCGAAATTATCAGTTCCTGTTAGAGCGGTAATTACAGGTTGAAAATTGTCCCTGTTAAAAAATGTGTTACACGATTTTTGCGGTGCCAAATTGAAACGAAAGAATTTGCGATCGATTTGAATATCAAATCCGAGACGGATTAAAGAGTATGCCCATACGTATAATAAGACTCATGCAATATTTATAAATTTGTCATATAATTGGCTTGATTGTATCCCTTTTAATCATTTCTGCGGAACTTCATCAGTAATCTTGTCTCGCGTTATACATTTGTGTATATACACATGGTGCCTGAGTGGCTTTTGTATACTTATGCATACTTGCACACATGACGGTAGCACGTAGGCATGCGGTGCCTCTGCGGAATAGATTTTACGGGTCGGCAAACACGACGAAACGTCTGGCAGCGCGAGCTCAAACGTGCAGCGCAATATGAAAAATAAACGCAAAATAACATTACATTAGGTAAAGTTAAAGTCATCGATTACACTCGTCCCGATATCGCATCGCCTGTGTGGCTGGGCGCCAGCAAACTCGTCCACATTCTCTATATCCGATCAAAAAATCAACCGTTCTTGTCAATACAGTATATAATTCAATTGTTTTTAGGGCCAGCCAATTTCCTCGATTTCATTTGTACCGGAAAACTTGAAAGGGCCGTCTTTTTGTCAAATCGTTCTTTCTCGTTTTCCTTTTTTGCGAAAAAAAGTTTGTTTAGATAATGTGCACTTGACTTTTTGTACCGAATGAACATGTTCTTTTTGCTCTAAGTTGACTGCAACAAATTAATTACTTGCATTCCTCGCTCGCTTTGAGCGGTGCTCTTAATTTCATTCATTTGAACATATGACTTCAATTAAGGGTCTGTAATGTGGCGAAAGCGCGCTATTTTACAACGTCCACAAGCATAAATACAGGATAAACCGTATCAACAACAATAATTACCGCCGAAAGCTTTGTGGCAATTCAATCCCAATCGTCAATAATATTTTGCAAATAAGAAACTTGCACTTAAAAACCGCTGGATTGTGAAAAAAGAAACGTCGATGCAATTAGCTTGATTGAACGAAATTGTGATCGTTATGAAAACATTGTTTTCGTTGGCTTGTCCCTTTGCGTTTGGAAATTTGTTCAACATTTTCATACGTTCGGCTTTTGTTAATAAACGGCTTTGTCTCTTGCGTTACTGATAAAACGTGATTGTAAAATTAATAGAATTGATATGGCATCAACAAAAAAAATAATTCGTTCATTTTTGTCGGGTCATGGTTTGTGGATACAAAATGAACAGGGTCAATCGAATAAAAATAGTAATAATAATAACAAGATCAACGATGTTATGAAATGTTATAGTGTAGAATTTGTTTTATCGTATCGTCATTTTCACTTTAGTTTTGATAGTTTTGCAATTGACGTGTCGCGCTGCGTGAGAGTGTACAAACCCTCGCACCGAAAATGAGTTCGCTGATAAAGTGCAACGCACACACAAACGATATTGTTCGGATAGTTAACTTTTTTACATGTTTGCATGGCAAATGCAGTGTTCTCCGATGGTACATGCGTATGTATTATATCCAGCTTTTAATGTAAGCGGCATCGTCGCATACATTATATTATCTCCGTCACTCGCATATGAATTTACATACACATTCAATTATCCAGCCTACGGCCATTATGGAGATGTCACTCTCGCAAATGCACGTATTAATGTCCACCCCGTTGAATTGGTTTTTGTGGCCCCTTTTTTGTTCTTAATCACGCGCATTCATGTGGCAAGGCGACCCGCACTAAAATGCGCGCTCGTGTCACACCGCGCTGCACTCGTTTCTTTTTTTTTTTCTTTTTTTTTCGCCCGCCGCACGCAGAGCCCTTACTTTCAGACTTTATGCCCTTTCGCACTGCGCGTTATTATAGTTACGATTTCCCATGAGCTTGTTTCCGCTGCCACTTTTTCATGCAGACACAATGCCCCACATCGACAGTTATTTTAACTATAACCGCGTGATTTATTTAATGAGTTGATTCTTTGACGGATGATGCGCACAAAGGATGCAATTTATCGGACAGAGGGAACGTCTTTTTTTAATCCTCGTTTTAAATTTGAACGTGGCTCTCTCGAGCTCCCACAAGAGGATTCTTCTTTTATTTATAATAGGTTGTCCTTTGAATGGGAAATGTTATTTAGAGAGGATGACTTTGTTTTCGTTTTTTGTTCCCGTGAAATGTTGGTTATAAGAAGGTTCAATAAAAGTGAAACTTTACAGTTGGACAGAGTAGACATGTTGCGAGCACGTGGGTACCCTTAAGATGGTAAATAATACGGCTGGAAAGCTCGCGATTGCGGGTTGTAAAAGACGGCACTCGAGTTACGTCATAAAATTTTGTCTGAGCCTGTCAAAAAATTGAAAAATGAACCGCTTTGATTACCTTTGATATTCTTTTTTTTCTTATCTTCTTTAAACTGATATTTTCAATTCATCAATGTTGGTGATCGAAGATTCCTTAAAAGTTGATTCAAAAACTGAATATCAATGAGTAATGGTCAGAGGAATTTTGTTTAATGTTTGGGCTTTAATATGCAGACTACAGGGTTCGATTCTTCAAGTTAACAACTTCGGACAATGCAAGTTGTCCTTTGTTGAAAGTACATAACTTATTCTTGAATATACGAACTGCGAACATTAATCGCGCGTGAATCAGAAAATCAAATTCGCAAGCCAAGGCTCAATCGAAATACTAAACATTTTTTGTAAACATGCTTTTTTTCAACTTGACACCAATTTTTGGTTTGCATCATTTTTATATCTGGCGATTGAAACTGAATTGGAATATTGTTTTTTTTTTCGTATGTAGTCGAATTTTCATTAAATTGGATTACATTTGAGTTAGATGGAACGATAAATATAAACACTTGATAGGCGCATAATATTTTGATTACACGTTTTCGCACGGATGATTTGAGATTACATTGTAGGTAGGTTTGCAATTGATTAGCGCGTTAAAGGGTCGATGCAGCGACTTGAATCATAGCTCCGATCGATTGGAATTCAACTCGTGTATCTTTATTGCTGTGGTGTTTGGGTGCACGTATATACACACGTATCAATAAATTGATAAAATGAACCAGAGTCGCGGTCGTTTCGTTACAGCAAAGAGCAACGGAGAGGGCGGGTACGCGCTATTCAAAGTAATCAAAACACAAATTATATTATTGAAAAGCGTATAGCAAACGAAACTTTTGCCATCATCGCGCTCGCTATTTGCATACTGAAATGACTTTTTTACACACCACATATGAAATTACTTTTAGCAACTACAAATAATGTTGATGATGTGTTTTTATGTTCTGTAATGTGGGTATAAACCATGGTCATTGAACACCACGATTACAAAAATTCTGACCTGTAGAAAACATTCGTCATATTTCAATTTACATTTCTATGGTCGGTAAAATATTTACTCTTGCATTGCAAAATAATATTTATGATTTGTGAATTGGAATTTTGATTTTTAATTTGAAATTTTGTAATTTTCTTTTATACTTTTAGTGGTAAGGAAATGATGGCCTATTTTCCTTGATTTGAAACAATAAGTGAATTTATCAAAATTCATAAGACTGGTTCTTCAATGGAACCCCGTGTGTATACGCAGGATATAAACACGCCCAAGGGAATCACCTCGCAGTCTGAATCCAATTGATTCCTGCTAGGAGTAGATTTGTTCGACTGAAGAAAAACGCGATTGCACGTCTTTCGTGATCGCCGGCACATACACATTTGTCAAGCCGACGCATACATGTTTCATTAAAAGCAATTATTTCATCCGGCGTTACCGTAAAACCGATTTTAATTAAGCCAAATCCATTTTTCAAGCGCGCACTTTGCCGTGACAAAAATTCAATTTCTATTTTAAAACCGTTTGTTATAATTTGAAACGATGACGCCGCGGCGACGACGACGATTTCGTAATGAAACACATTCCAATTGAATTTCGATGAGAATTTATACTTTTTTTGCTTGTCATTTTGCAGATCGATTTAATGTGAAAAATAAATTGGACAAATTTGTCGGTTGACAAAATTAAAAGTGGTAAACAAAGAAAATCCACAACTTTCGATCGAACTTTTGCTGTTTTGTTTGTTTTTTTTTTTTTTTCAAATTTCTAATTGTATGGTAAATGAGGCTTGAACTGTAAAGCGCGATCAATTGTATTAAATTCGTATTGGAAGAGTCTTTGCGTGGAATAAAAGTTGCATTGCCATCCACTTCGTGCAAAAATGCTGCGTTTTAAAAGCTCGTTTCATTAGCTTAAAACTATTAGCTCGTCAAAAAGCGGAGCAACAAAAAAAATCTGAAGTAGAGATTATGGAAATGAAGCAGAGCGCGCCTGGAGGTGCACGCACGCCTGCTCAATCCTTCAATTAGTCCGATGCGATATATTCGCACCATCTCGAACATTCTTGATTATATCTGCATGGCATTTGTGCAATAAAATGCCAGTTCGTTTCAATATTCCGCACTAATTAGACTGTTAATTAGGGTGACAAAAAAAAATTAATTCAAAAATTATTAAGCACAAATGAAAAAGAACATCAATCGAATAATTGAACCGAAGCTAAAATGGTTTTTGGTATGATTATTTGAATTTTGAATTTGACATCGGCCACATCGATCGCAACTTGTCGTCAAATCTAGACGGAAATTGAGATGTAATACTGTGCGAGTCCGAGAGTTGTAATTATTCATTACCTGCGACATGTGCTGCGGCCTAGTAGCAGTCGACGCCATGTGTGCCACTGACGCTTTTGGCACTTTGAATACGTTTTCACCCTCGTTTGGAAAAGTGGTCACCTGTAACACAAAATGTTACATAAAATGTTTTTATGTCGAGAAAAAAATAATTTTTTTTCCCCTGTAAAATAACGGTTCGTTCTTCTATTATTAAATAAATTATGCAATCAAAATATAATTCATTTTAATGTGTTTCCAAATTATCCGAGCAGTTATTGGGTGCAATTTTTTTTTTCGCTCTCAGTGCACTTGGTCTTTTGCAAGACGATGATGATATATCGACGCGAGATACGGCCAAACAGAATTAATCAGAGTGACGCGCTTTCTTTCGGCCTATTAAGAATTGCAGCGGCTCATTTATTTTATCTGTCGGGATCGAAATTTGTTCGAATCTACACTTTGAATACTAACCGATATCGGGACAAAACCAGAATTCAATCTGGATTTTTTGAGCGCAAAAAAAGTGTTTCAAAAATAGAGAACGTTTCCTGAATGGATTGTATAACAAAAAATAAATGGTTGAATAAATGTTTTGTAAATAATTAAGCAACCAACGGGGTTTAGGGTCATCGCACATTTGTCTATTCTCCAACTACGCTCAGCTTGTTTGATTATTCGAGATTCCTAGCGTGCATGTAACCTTGAAATTCTTCCAGCTTCGCTGAAAAAATATTTTCCAGGCTAAAATAAAAACACACCGATAAAAACGGTTGGTCATTATTTATACCAAGTTTCAAAATGAACGAAACATTTTAGACGCGATTATTATTTTAGTCGCGATAAGGTATTTTTATTTGTGATTTAATTCAGAGTAACAAACTTTATTCGACTCGAGGGAATGTGCATCGGTGCACGAATGCATTTTGCGTACACAAAACAGTGTTTCAGTTTTGCGAGCAGAAAATTTTCGGTGGTCGTTCATAATTCATAAATAATTAACGTTGCGCCCGCGGCGATAAGTTGTTTGATTTAGCATTTACTGTAAGATGAATAAAAAGCGGAGTACGTAATATAATATGTTTAATAATACGACCGCGGGCTAAGATTTAATAACTGATGCGGCCTGCTAGCGATACAATTCTGACAACGCAGGTAGGCGGGATTCAGGGCCGACTTTTTCGAAAAATTAACCGTAATGAAGATTTAACATGACTTTTGTTCATAATTGTTTAAGTGTTTTGATTTATGAGATGGCATCCTTTTATGTTACTGTGGGGTCTTGTAACTCGACAACTGCTGCGCACATTTCAGATTGCAACATTGCAATTGACATTTGAGTTAGAGAACATTATGGTTATAACTTTCCGAGATGAAAAATTTCGTTTCAGTTTGTTTCGTTTCATTTTTTCGAAATTTGAATGTTCGAGGTGCATATAATTCTCGATTGCGAGCAAGTTTCGGCAGAGATGCGAGATGTTAATTGCAGGCTGGTCTCTTCGAGGAGTGTTTTCCACTGGTCGATATATCGATGAAAGGAGCACATTCGGGAAGCACTTTCAATGGACGATATACACTTGAGGAGACAAAGTGTAGAAGCATCTTCAGTCATCCATGCACTTGAAAACACATTTTCGTCTTTATACCCTCTGAAATTTCCTTTATTTTCCTCAACAAACATGATTGATAACACGTTCAACACACATTTTTCAACCTTTTCCGATGATACACATTTGTTATCTGTTTGTCGCGTTATTAATTCTCTGTTACAAAAAAAAACAAAGAGATAAAAAATAATAAATGAAAATAAAAATAAAAATGTATAAGGTGAGGGGGGGGGGAAAGAAGGAGAAACAAAAGTTACAAAACTTGTCAAGAGACCTAGAAAACGAGGGACAGGTTTTCTAACAAGTTCTCACGTTTATTTTCATTCGACAAATAAATTTGAAACTTTATTTTGTCGCAATTCGTACTTTCGACTGTGCAAAACACGAGTGGATGATGGATGCTGACATTTAGCCAATCAGGCAGCGAATATCCACACGATGTCGGTAAAGTTTTGCAACAGTGCCGGCTCGCGCGCGAGTCTCAACTTTTTCCATTCGCCGTGCACTTCTTTTTCGACATCACTTTTGTCTGGATACTTTCATGACCCTCTCAAAATTGTCATTCCTTATATTTCAAGCCCTCACGTGGTTCATCTTAAACTTGCTCCTTCCTGGACTCGTCTTTTTTATCAGTTCAATTTGTAAAATACAATTTACGAAGTTGAATGTGCACTTTTTCTTGGACGAAAAAATTGAGCGGGTAAAAAAAAGTCTGTGAGATGTTCGAAGTCGTTAAGCCAGTTGGTCGGAACCATCGATCTCGCAGCGTAATTTGTTGAATTATGCTAAACTGATTTCGCTGATGTAAGAGCTTTCAAAGGAAGAATAAAATTGGGCTCTCGTTCATTCTGTAAATTTGCTGAAAATAATGAACTCGTAAGCGATACGACTATCTATTCGGCCACGAATTCAATGCAGTATATAACCTCTTCTGGGAATATAATGAATCGGTACGTCATGTGAGGTATGAACGTGTTCCATTATGCCGCATCACCGATGCTCCTTTCGATCAATTTCAAACGTTCAAACGGTCTATTGATATTTCATGTAATTTCCGATAGATCCGTTCAATGAATGATTCATTTTTACATTTTTCATGCCATTCTCCAAATGCTCACTTTTAAAACCCCCAAAATTTGTTTTAAATACATACAAGACAGAAAATTATAATATACTTATAACAATATTCATACAACTGGTTTTGTTTGTTCAAAATTTAGAAATCATTTATTAAAATTTATAAAAAAATTACATACTATTCTTGAAATGCTTAACTAGTAAAAATTGTAAAAAAACATATTCGTGGAACCATTTTTTCATTTGTTTAATGTTAAAATTTGAAAATAATAAGTATAAAAAAGTATAATCTGAATTTAGAAACTGCTTGATATTCCTTGGGGACTATACTTTTTTCATACAATATCAGTCTGAATGTTCAACACACTGCTCGACTTTATCGACCAATGAACTTTTCAAAGATGAAACTTTTAAGGAGCATGAGATGACAAGTAATTTCGATTGGAAACATCAGTTATTTCCCACTGCTCTATGAAACTTCGCCAAGAACTCGTTGCTCTTTCGATTTTGGAAGATGTGTTTCGAGGATTCGTGCTCTCTATCTAATGAAATCCATGAGCTCATCGCCTCATCGCTTTTCGTTTATTTCTTTCATTTTCTCTCTATCGCACACATTTTCTCATCCATCTTTATCCTCGTCTTTATTTATGGCTTCCTAGTTACAAAATTGCAAAACCAGCTGACTATTTTTTACTATCAAAATTATAGATTCTCAGATGTATTTAACCTGATTCAATATTTTACTCAAGTCTTATAAGCCAAAATGAAGTCGAGACTTTTTGCATCCCTCATCATTCTCTTTTATTTGCGAAAAAAAAACTTTGAATGAAAAATGCGATTAAATATGCTCGTGGATTATAAAAAATAGCTTACCGCTTTTTGTTATCATTTTTTTTTCTATCATAAACATAAGCCTTATTTTGTGAGGATTTTTTCTGCTATTCTCCTAGTAAAAGGTTTCTTTTAAAAGATTAGAATGTTATTTCTGAATCTGTGCACGGTAGAGTCAATTTTGTTTCGTATTTTTACAACGGAGTTTGTTGTGTGTACGTTCGTTCAGTGAGCTGATTTTCTGTGTCATATACCGGTTTTTACTGTGTATAAATTTGGCTCTATGTTGCATTGTTACCCATCCCAAAACAGAATCTGCCAGATATTCCTTCGCCAACAAGAATATAGTGTCTGAAACCAAATAAGGCTAAATATTTATCAGTACCCATCGAGGTACCCTTGGCTTGCTTTGACATCACCAACGATTTAATCATCAAGACAATTTAAGACGACCGATCATTTATTATTAAAATTAATAGTATTCCAGAAAGCACAAAAAGGGCTCAACAGTTTTCTATTTCACTTGATTCTTTTGTTTTCCTTTTCATTTATTAAAATAAAAAAGGGGTAAAATAACCCGTCAGCGACTCGGGTTATTTTTTTCCTCGCCCCATACTTGTTCCTTTTCTCTGACTGCTACTTTCCACAGTCATTCTTCGTTTCTCTCGCTCACAATTTTCGCAGTGCCTCTATTTCAGTCGGTTATTTTTCTCTTTTTCCAAACGTCTCGTTTATCTTAGAATAGAGCGCTTCGGCTTTGTGATTTAACAAACTTAATGTTACATTGTTTTGTTGCGTTATAAAATATTTGTCGGCTTAGTAACGTATCTCCCTCGGCGTGAGAAAAAAACTAAAATCGACAGTCGCGATTTTTTATTTCACCGCAGTCAAAATTTAAACTCGGCCCAGAAAATGATAATTTCAGTCACTTTACAAATCAAGAAAAATGGATGCAATTTTTTTTATCATTTTGACAACATGATTTCGTAATTATTTCGTTACCTGAAGCGACTCGGGGAGAGATAAATTGATCGGTCGGATTTATCGCGCTTTACAATCGTTTTTTTTACAACCGGTTCAAAACATCTACAAGAACAAGAGTTTTTGTTCGCGCATTTTTTTTCTCGCGGCGTTTGTTTATCCACGCCGCACTTTTTTTCATCCCACACGGTTTATTTATCCGTTTCATGATCCGACGTCGCTAAATAAATATGAACGTGCCAATAAATCACGCACCCGATGCTTTCTCGAACAAGTGCGGTTTCCTGTTACGCGACTCAATTTAAGGAGATTGAAAAATCCTCGCTAAACAAAATATTCGCGCTGTCGATAAGGAGATGGAAAATGTAACTTTTCCGTCTCAACGATTTCACCTGGCGCCAAAACAGGAATAATGGAAATATAAGTCGCGCTCGAATTCTCGAGGCGCAAAAACTAGAGGGGAACTTTTGATGTGTGCGGTTCAGAACTTTAAATCCCTTTTAACCTGGAGTTGTAGTGGTATATATAAAATTGAGATATTATCATTAAACGAAGACTTATGATGTGACTTGCACGCACCCTTTTCGTATAGGTTACTCGATGCATAACGGTGTGTAACGCGGCTAATTTCCTTCTTCTTTTTTCTACGGATTATGTTCGCTAATACACTTTTGTGGCTGCTTATGTCTCGATTTTTCGGCTTGTTTGCTCGACATGCCTCGTCATTTGATTTCACTTCATTCTCCGTTTACGTCTAGCAAATGACACAAAATTGGCCATTAAAGATTTATTCCCCTCTGAGGAACCTGAAATTGATTTCTACCGCAACCTAATTTTTCACGAAAAAAATTATTCTTTGTGTTTACATAGCTAAAAACAAAAGTTTTACAAAATAAATATTTATAAACGGAGAAAAAACATCTATCAAAATTTACTGAGCTGAAAAATTAATATTAGATTAGTAATTTTTTATGCTCATTCGTCAAAATTTTTCTGTAAATTTCAATAATTTTTTACGAATTTTAGATTTGTCCCCCATATACTGTACAGTTTAGTAAATTTTCATCTATTATAATATTTGATAGCATTTTTTACTCAGTGTAAAAAATCATTATGAAACATAAAAAAAAACAAAAAGTTTTATATATTTGAATTATTTTTTGACTTACATCATATGATAAAAAGTTCAGTAAAATAAATTGAGTCTGAATTAAATGATTTTGAAATTTTTATATTTCATTGTTGAAATTTGAAAATTTTAATTTTTGCCTGTATGAGATTTGAAAAGTGCCATATCGTTTGAAATCGAATTAGAACCATTTGTGTTCGTCTAGACAACTTGATAATGGACAACGGAACGCCGCCAATTTATACGCCAGATGATCAAGTGACGATCAGTAGTCGCGCCGACGCTTAATGTTATATTTATACGACATTAAATAGCGGAGCACGTAGATGAACGACCTCATAGATTACACGCGGACTTGAGCGAGATGCGACGAGCATATCTCACATTTCGTTCGCACCTGGTAAACATTTTGAAGTCCTTAACAACCCGCCGGCTTTTTCTCCTCATCACTGTTTGCGAGACTTCTTCGAACGGCTTACATCCAGAAATACACTTCGCAAACACCAACACTGCGATTTCTATGTTCGCCAGAAAATTGGATATGAGATTCAACTTGCTACTCTTTTGCATAGCGCCAGGGAGATTATCAGCCAAAAATTTGCCCGTTGCACTTTTCGCCTGAGGACTATCAGATTTCCTGACTCCTTATTTTCATTTCCTTTTATGGTCTTTCTCCCTTGGCCACAAAATAGTTAGCCTTTTTTTTTCACGAATTCATTTAAAAAAAATAAATGTCTGTTTTTTTTGTGGTTTAGATTTTATGAGGCAATTAAATTTTTTTATGTGGTTTTACTCAGTCACATAATTCTTTGAAGTCTAAAAGTATGAAAATAAATGTATATTCGTATCGTGTTTATTCCATCATCAAAGATTATGGAACACAATTTGACAGTTGAAACGCGTTTCACGAAATGTATGCGGCGTTTCATCTGCAAAATTTATTTGATCGCGCATTAAATTTCAAAGTAATCCACTCATCTACAATGTGCGACCGAATCTCGTTTCAGAGTGATATGATTATTAATAATTCAACGAGCCTTTCAATTTTTGGGATTCCCTATCATTTAGTATTGATTATTGTATCCAAAACATTATCTTCTATTGATAACATTTTTCGCTCGTTTCTATTTTTACTATTCACATAAAAAAAGTATACATTTTCATTAAAACACTGTTACGAATACTTTGAATCATAAAATTTATTTTGTTTCAGGTAAGCATACAAGCATAAAAAATGTTACAACCTCCGGGAGGGGGATTTTTGTGAGTATTTATTTGAAACTTGGTTTTTGTTATTAAAAAGCGCATATAACTGTCATATCAAAAGCTCAAGAACATCATAAAAAAATGTCTCTAAGCCGGAGCGCCTATTCAACGAGGTAAAAATTACAGGCTCGCTAAAGTTAAATGACCGGTTTTGTTGTCATAAGTCAAGCGTTGACCTTTTATCATTCCGCAATCCTATATCGGCAAACAAACTCCACCTCCTCTCGTAAAAGCGTGTATTTAATTGCAAACGCACTCGTGCGAGATTTGATTTGTTTTCGTTCGCTCGTCGCGGATGGTGCGAGTGTGTCACGCCGAGTGCCACTTATTTCTCGACTGTCGACTGACAAAGCCACGGACATTCGAGCGTAGCATCTCGCGGAATTTGAAATCGCGCGCGCCAGTCATTATCGCGTACCGGCATCTACGCGGTTTTCGATGTTTCAACGTTATTCACTCTCGGCTATACACTCTGCACCCGTATTTACAAAAGGATAAGTGAAACTCGTGCGTATCCGAGCAACCGGAAATCGTTTCAAACGTGACGAACGATCTTCCTCTAAAAACAAAAAAGACACTTTCCATGAAATAAAACTATTCGACGGTTCTTTGTTGCATGAAATTAATCATGAAAAAGAAAATCTCTTTTGTAAAGAGCCTGCATGTTTTTATTTTATTTTATATTTTTTTTTATTTTCAGGGATGGTTGTTTCGTTAATTGTTTACGCTAGACTTTTTTTTACGGGTTTCGCGTCACTCTATAATCGGAAGTTTCATCTCGCTTGGACTCGTAATTCGAATATTTCAGTGATTACGCCTCGTTATTAAATGCGCTGAAAATGCAGTCGCTGAGTGATGAAACTTTTTTATTGAATCAAGCGTAATGGCACACACTTTAATTTATGGAGATTGAGTTTGCGGTATTATCGCACTATTTTAACTGCCTCGCGATATAATGAAAAGCTTCTCTTTTTTTTATCTTTCGGGATGGAATCAAACATTTTAACCCATTTTCCGAGTCCTGAAAAATTTTCACATCAAAAAGAAATAGTCACAATAGACGAACTGAACTTTTACATTTTTTTTGCAAATATCTTCCACCGATGATTTTAAACCTAACTTTGTTCTTTCAAATTCACCATCAAAATGTACAGCGAAATTTAATCGAGTTATAATTTAATTAAGCTCGTTCCAGTTCGTTGCAAATAATACAGCTTTTTGTTTTGAGTTCGTTTACTGAGGATTGTAATGATGAAGTATATTTCCATTTGTGTGCACTTTAAAATAACGATTTTAAGTTCAAAAATTTGCGGAATCTTTATTGATCATTTGTTGAAATCTTTTTTTTTTAATACGCACGTTGCGTTTTATATTTAAAAGCTCTTATATGACGATTGATGAATGGATATAAATTGATATTGCATCGCATTACACTTTTTTTACGAGCGCTGTTATATACACATTCAATTGTCTGCTCGGAAGATTCAAACGCGATATCATGACAAGGAGAAAATGTTTTCTTGATCATTTTAAAGCTCATATTTTAGCTCGGTTGATGTTGATGAGAAGTTTACCATAATTGTTATAACCGCGAGATAAAAAATGATGAGAAATGACAAACGAAAAAATGACGCTGCCATTTGTAAAATTGATTTCGATAATGATAAGATTCAATTTCCAAAGTTCCAACAAGAATGAAAATTTTTGACAACTCCTTTTGGGAAATTGAACTTTTGTCCGGGCATTTTCATGGGACGTTAAAGTAGTTAGTGGTTTTACGGTTCACAATGTTGCGGCCGCTCTAAAGACCGTTGCCACAACGGTGAACTTGGTGCGGAAGCAATTAAAAAATTCTTGCATCAAAAAACTATTTCATTACCTCGTTCTGAAAGAAATGTCAATGGCGAAAGTCAAATCGTCACGCGAAGAATGCAACATTTTTGAATTCCACCGGAACATTTTACTATAAGAAAGATAATATAAAATCGTCGAAAGCTGGTTTTATCTCGCGGCCGTTTCAAACCACACAATAAATTGTATTATCTAACTTGTGTCGCGCCTTATAAGGCGACTTCCTGATTTCTTAATTAAGTAATACGATCGTACGTTTTTATTTTCATTCGCTCGGATAATTGATCTGTTTTATGCACTGTAATAAGCGTTTACAATTTGTACATACGCGCGGATAAAAACATTTTTTAAATATTATAAAGTTCATTGCAAAGTCCCCCGACGTTTATTTAGCATGCAAATTAACATCAGCAATTAACATTTGAACTTCAAACATTGCGGATAATTTGTTCCGATAATAAAACAATAAATGTTGCGGTGTACAATTTGTTCGGCAATAACCGAACGAAAAAACAGTGGCAAAAATTAATTAATTTTGCACATTGAAAATTGTTTCTTAGAAGCAATGCCAATGTCTCGCCAAAGTCTCGCCGGCAGATTTGTATAATCAATAAATATATATAAAATTGTTCGTTGACGCGCGAGATATCGATTAGCATATTTTATGGCGTTAAAACCAACGTTACATAATGCAAGGAATGTAAATAATCTAACTGTCATCGAAATGTCAAAGACGTGCGAGCGCCCCTGAGCGGCGCATCGATGCATTCAGAGGTGCAACCCTTTCATTAGCGTATAGGCCACACGCTCTATTATATACCTGACAAAACATCTGATTCTATTGTCATGCGTCGAACAATGACTGCCTTGTCACGTGTTCTATTTTCAATTACTAATCGCGAAGTGCGCATGAAATTGGCAAATTGCGCGAACCTCCAGAGAGGCTCCTACATAGGGGGAGCCGAGAGGAAACACACACTAAAAGAAAGATGGATAGAGGTTGCAAACTACAGCTGTCATGCGACGATGCCACGCTTCCCAACAAAATAAGTCACTCGACACATCTTCTGACAAGTTGTTTAATTGCTCTTGAATAATTTTTCGTCCCAAGGGTGAAAACGACTTACGGGATTTGGCTTGTTCAGTCGCTCCCAACCGGGGACAAAAAATCGATCACAGCATGAAGTCAGAATCATAATTGTGTTTATCACAAAATAATTGTATCTCGTTAGGAATTCAATTGGATTTTGATATTGTGAATTTGAAATTTTGTCAACGAATGGAAAATGAAGTTTTGTCAAATTGTATAAGTCGACGACAATTCCTCTTTGAATGACTCGTTCTTATATTTCAGCAACGAAATAATTGAAACAATTTTCACTCGGTCAGAGATCCCTCGATGTCTGACGAGCTCAAAGATGTGAATGACAATGTATACCGGTTTGGCACGTGCTTCACTTTGTACGGCTCTATTACGTTGAGAGTTTCGATGTCGCTGAGTTTTTAAAGACAGTTTATAAACAGCGCTGAGTAATTGGAAGACGAGCGCCGTCTGCCCAAGAGACATGTTGACAATTTATGCTAATATTTGTTGAAACACGCTACTTTATATTTCGTCTGGTGTTAAAACCCCGCGTACGAAAGCGCCATTGCCGTTGCATAAGTTCGAAGTGTCCACCGCGCGTCCGACAGACATTTAATTAGCGACTCAATTAATGTCTGTCCGAGCCGTTTCTGACATCGGGCTTATATTCAAAGATTTCCTTGACACTTGTCCCCGAAGGTGGGCATTTTTTTTCTTTTCCCTCCTGAAGAAAGTTCAACTGTTACGAAATCAACGTGACAAACCACGTTTGTTAGGAATAATCAAATTTTCGTATTTCCTAACGAGAATGAATGACTAGGAAAAAATGTTAAAGGTTGATTGGGATTCAATTGGTATAACAAATTGGCCGTGCGTTTGGAATCTGAATGTTGATGAGTTTTTTGTTAAAAAGTTGGTGAAAAAAGATTGTGCTGACCTATTCCAACCTAGCTAAGTTTAGCGCAGCCAAAATTCCTCTGCTCTAACAAGACTTTGCCAATTTTAATTTAATCCTCGCACGTTCGCCGCGTCTATTGTAACGGACTTTTAATACACGTATAATATAATCAGTAGTACCACTATCATACTTTCTTTACTGATGAAAATTTCAAAAAAAAAAAAAAATCAAAACAAAAACATAAAAATTCAAAACACTCCCCCATCTAAAAAGCTTCTAGGAAAAATCCATCATCAGGACTTCTATATAATCAGTGTTACCACTTTGATACTTTTCTTCACAGAAGAAAATTTCAAAATAAAAGAAAAATGAAAACAAACAAAATTCAAAACACTTGCCATCTAAAAGCTTCTGGGAAAAATCCATAAACAGAACTTGTACATTAGTCGGAAAAGGAAAACAAAGACGAAAATGAGAACAATACCTCTAAGATACAAAAATATAAAATTTACGTCTGCGAGAGCGAGTCGGTCCGCAGACCCATTTATTTGTCGAGTTAACCCTGCGGTAAGCCCACGACGACATGTCTCTGTGAGTTTGGCAAATCTCGCGATCGCGGCAGAGTCATGTTTACGAGCGTGCGAAATGAAAAATGATTTCCAATCGTGGTTTACACTGGCGGCGCGAGATCGGACACGCCTTTAAAGCGTCGCGAGAACACCTCCACGATTTAGAGCTGAATATCCCGTCGTCGGGTCTAAAACTATTACGAGATATACGAGCGCGGGTAGCTGGGTGTGGTCCCGTCGTCGAATCACCCCGAGCACGTCGCGTAGACGCGAGGATTTTTTACCTACAGCCCACGGCGCTCGAAATAAGTGCGTCGCGCGAGATTGGCCGCAAGTGTGGGCGCGAGAAACATGCACTCGCTTACAGCTCTTATCACAATGAGCGCTCCGACAAGGATAGCCACTGAGATAGATTGTAAGATTCATCGTATCGGTAGCGAGTCGTCAAGCCATTCATTTCATCGTCTGGGCTTTTGTATGTGTGTGTGTGTTTGTGTGTTTGTCAGTGCGTGTGCAGACGCTCCTTTCCGCTTCTTCACTCTCTACGTGTATTAATTCGCGAATTAACGTGTGCATGCGTAACTGCAATACGAGTCGAGTCACGCATGATTCCCAAGCCTTGTTTCACCCAAGACGGCCACGTCGCGTGTTTCACATCCTAACGAACCAAATTCACCCGTCTCGATTCACTTTTCCACGTCCTTTTACATTGCTTCGGTCTTTGTCCCAACGCTCAATCGCAACAAAACAAAAACGCACACCTTCTTCTCGTCCCCCTTTTGCACTCTGCTAATTTCAGTATCATACCTTAACTTATCTGTTTTTGTTTCCCCTCTTTTCGTTTTGTTCCCTTTTTTTCGTCCGTTTCAGTTTCACAGTTACAATTCGGACCTGGTGTATACATTAGACGTATCACAATTGCATCCGACTGAAATGTTCAAACTCTCACGCCACTCGTCGTGTCACCCGGTTGAAGCTTCGAAAAATAACACAATCTTCTATATCAAAAAAGTTTGTTTCAATCTTAATTAAATTTTGAACTTTAATCTTTTTTTACCAGCTGTCCGAGATACCGAGAGCTTCGCAAAAGAAATTGATTAACTTTCTACTCTGACAGGCCCTTATCTAGATGTCCGGTTAGAACAAATCAACCAGGGATACTTTTTCAACTTCGCACGACAATTTCATCGAGATGAAACATCATCGGCTCAGAAGAGTCAATCAGTTTCGAGAGAGAGAAAAAAAATTATTTTTTCGAATTGCAATGAAATTGTAACAACCAAAAAGAAAATTGGAATGAGTCAACGAGTGGAATCAGAGACGAGGAACTGCAAAATGGAATCGCTTACCAAAACAAAATGAGACGTCGTTCCGCGCGAGACAGGCAATGATCGCTTCCAGCAATTGAGATGAACACGCTCTCGTGACGAAACTGTGTCGTCGAAATCATAAATATCCATCAGACGACAAGGAATGGTTCTATCACCCAGGATGGTATTTTTAAGGTCGCGCGAGGAAACCAAGCGAACGTCACGTTGGTTCGTAGAAAAATTTGAGCACCAAGTTTATTCAGATGCTGCACGCCGGTGGGAATTTTGTCCTACCTCCGGCGGGGACGGCTTGATCAAACTCTAATTAAATTTAGTTTGGATGGTTCGCTCGTTAGCGTTGGTGTGCAGCCATCCCCCTCCCCTGTTCTGGGGATCAGAGGGTCAATCATTTTCTTTATCACATTGTGCCACCAATGAAGCTAACAGAACTGCAAACAGACTTGATTCCAGCGATTCATTTTGTTGGATTTGCACAGGCGAACTTTGCTTTGAACATCAAGAGTTTTGCGAACTTGGTTGGCTAATCAATCCAACGGTTACTCAATCAGCTTAACAACTTTTTGCTACAACAAATTACATCCATGACAATGGGAAACAAAAATTGAATCCCATTTTATCTCATTTCACAATATTTCAATTCAATATATCTATAATTTTTTTCATTCCCCCTTCAACTTTTCAAATTACTTATTGTTAATAGTTTGAATGACAAAGGAGAGAAGGAAAAACTGAAATTTATCTGTTTATAGTTTTAGCGAACACATAAAGGATTGTTTCGTCATTCATAAAAGCGGCTGGATGAATAGTGACGACCCGAAGCTTGTTTCCCAGAGACAAGTAAAGATTGAAAGTTTAAGTTAAGCTCACGAGTCGGAGTTTAACCGCTTATTTAGTAGAGCGACGAGAACCCGTCGAGGGCAAAGTGCTTAAAGCACTCTCGCTCGGAGTAGACGGCTTGTCCCCAGTCCAAAGAAAATATCTCTCTGGTAAGGTGCGCTATCATTAGTCGAATGTGAAAATTGGTTCATTAGGTCTGGCTAAAAAAAACACACTCTAATTTTAATGTTTTCCTTTCCAGCGGTACGTTCTGGTCTTTTGAATTTTGATAACCCGACGTTGAGCTTCTGAATCATTCTTATTATTTGAGCAAAAGCTAATTTGCCTACAAAAGCAACAACAAGCGACGTTTTGAAAATAATCGCCCGACGACCTCTACGATAAGTCGCGCGGATTTTAATCCAAGGTTGGTTGGTCTTGGAGGAAAGATTGTCAAGCCGGCGATATCTCGCTCTCGCGGTGGCATAATTAAATTCAGCCCCGGAGTTTCGGAAGTTAAATAAGCAATTATTTCGCTGAATTCACAACACTCGAATCAGCGGGCTTTCATAAAGCGAGTTGCCGATATAATTGAGCAAAAGGAAAAAGTCGGCGAGGGAAATCATCAACGATTCAACGGTTTTGTAATCAGATCTCCGGTCTGATGGCTGACGGGCGAACGGGAATTCTCAGTCGAGCGCACCATCCGAGGTGCCGTGAAAATTGAGACATCCCGATCGAGGTTAGGACAGCAACGCGATGCACAATGGCCGCGGAGTTGGATCGATCGCGGGTATCGCCTAGGACCACCCGGGCAGACCCTCACCGTCAGCCGGTTCGACCGGAAAAAGGAACCGATTAACTGGAAACGATTTCGAGCGTGGAACAACTTAATGAACATCCTTGACACGAATCCGCGCGATCGGCAAGATCTTGCAGCTTATCTCGCGTGAAAATGTACATGACATCGTTATGTTCGGCTTTTATTTATTGGCGGTGTTTCAACGTCAAGTTGATATCAGTTGCTTTGGATTATACGGAAATATGCTCGCATTTAGTCGTCGTATCAATAAACGTCACGCAACGTAAATACGAGCGCGCCAAAGCCGATATGCGTGCTTCCATGTCGCCCTTACTTATTAAGATGAAAAAAAAAAGGAAAGAAAAAAAGAAAGCGAGATTTACTGTCGCCGCGAGAGATTAAGCTCTTGCTACGGAGAGCTCAGTTCGGCTGATCCCCTCAAGTCTGAGATTTGCAATTTTCGGCCCATCAAAAAAGGACCGGCCAATTTTTATGAATCGTTGATGAACTTTCACTTATCGAAACATCCAGACGGAGATGAAATTTGGACGCGCTGGCAAAACGCTCGACCATAAATTTGATGTGTGGTGGGTGAGGTAACGAAAATAGATTATGCAATTTCTCTATCTTGAGAAAATTAATTGAGGCTAATTGGTTGATTATTTGATCATCATCTCGTGTTTAGTTTTTTTAGGTTTCGTACCACGCGAGAGATAGTTAATCCAAACAAAAAGCGAGGCGTCTGAAAAACGAAGGTGAATTTCGTTGTATGGAAATCGACGGAAATTGTTGTACGACACCTATACACTATCGGGTGTAGTTTTAATTGATCAAATCCGGAATAGGAAGTTTAATTAGAAATAGAAATCTACGTAAATTGGAATGAAAAAAAAAACAAACAAAAAAAAAAAATTAATCTTCACTTTCACTGTAAAATGACAATTTATGACATCCGCCATGTTCGTTGCTAATTACTTGGAAAGTAATTTTATTTGTACAAGTGTTGGCAATTGCAAAAAAGTGCAGACTACACGAGATCATTCGTACGCGACGCGTCCGGGCCACAAGAAATATGGGTTAACGTAATACACAGGACCTGAAATAAGCGGAACTTAAAATAAACCACAGTGTTGACTTAAGGCTCGCGCGTGCGTGTTCCCTGTGTGTGACACGATGTACGATGAAATTTGTTGCCGCAGTCGCGGGAATCTGCGAGACTCCGGCGTAAATAATTATTTGAAAATGATAACAGCCGGTGGTGAAATGTCAGGCGACGAAATTCGCATTCGATTCATAAGTCTGGCTGTGTGTTTCAAGTCGAGACCACATTTATCACAAGCTGAAAGAAATCGCGCGCAAGGTTAAGCCGATTTACATTTTTCTGGCCACTTTTCACCGTCTGACAGATCGCTCCGGCCTTATCAGTAATATATATTTCCTCGATTGCGTCGCACCTTTTTCCATTCATCGTAGCCCACGCATCCTCTCGGCTCCGCGGATTTGATAATTAAAAGACTTGATCGATTGTGAGGTACATGAAATATTCATCACTAGTCTCCCCGTATCTGCTGATACCTCTTTTTTTTGTTTTGTATACATCTTCACACTCTGTTCCTCGTCAAACATCTCCTACGACACGAATAAACACTATTTTCGACACTATTTTGTAACATCCGGGAATCTTTTATTTCTTATCTGCTGAGTTATTATGCATTACCTTAACATCGTAAATTTTGTTACAATTTACATTAACATTTTACTTTTACCTTTTGATTTTTTATTTGCAAAATAATCTATCACATCTTGATGAATGAAAATAGAACTTGGCTCTATCTCTTGAATTATTAATATTGATTGTAGTATTAATTGTTGAAAAATTATAATGACTCCCATTGGCAGTGATTAGATATGTGTGACTCACTATAGGAGTTGCGTTTTGAACGTATAATTACTTATTGATTCAACAATAGCTGATTCGGTGACTGGAGCATGAATGCATGAAATTAATAACAGGCATAAATTGCTGTGGAATAACAGCGTCTCTGTGCACTCCTCGAAATGGATGTGAATTTTGGCGTGCTTTCAAGATTTTGCTATTCACTTTGAAACCATTGCAAAACAAGTTTTGATGGAACAATGTAAATATTCGGTTTTGGAATAAATTTCAGAGCAAGCGGATGAGAAATAGACGATGACCATAAACTGAGATGAAAAATTGGCCGAGCAAATGCATCGATGGTTATTAATTAACGGACGAGTCCAGTTGAATGAATCAATAATAGACCTGCATCTAATACCGGGATCATAAAAAATGGAACGATCGTTACAAGTTCCATTCCCTCGGGACAGAGGTCAACGAAACTAAACTCGATGAATTCAATTTTTATAGAATAAATAAATGATTGATTTAAGATTGATTCAACGCATCCTGATGGAGGGGAACAGTTTTTCAGCGAGGAAAAATCAGTTGCATAATAACGAAAGGGTATTGTGAAAAATATGATAATCGAAAATTAATTGAGCGGAACCTTTTTTGTACGCAGTTACGTAGAAAAATGCCTTTTTCTTTCACGTTAATAATGACGACAAATTCTATTTTCAGGAGATAACGGTGAAAAAAAGTCGTCACGTAATCGTAAGATTGGATTCGTCGATTGGAACAAAATGCTACTAGTGACATTTCAACTACTTACGCGCAGGTGCAAAACTCGGTGAACTTTACCGGCACGCAAAGTGCCGTGCACGACCACGTGCTCTTGTACAGCACGATTACACTCGGCCGCTTCTTCGGTACTTTCGGACAGTAAATATTTTTATCTTCAAACCGAAACTTCGACCGTCAGGTTAATCCGGGACAACAAGATTAAAAAAAATTGCATCCACGATAGAGATAAAAAGTTCGAAATTTCACTAACCCATTATTTGGCAAAAACTTTTCAATGAAACTGCAGTGAACAAAAAAAACTTCTTTTTTTTTCATTCGTTTGTTTATAACGTCGAACGGCACTTTCACGTAGGAAAATTTCTTATTTCTGAAGCATTTAATCATGACATCAATCTATTTTACTTATAGCATAAAGAATGTTTTGATCTTGGTACTAGTTATTTTATCACGAGATCGGATCTATAATGTTTATCGAATTGATATTCAACGTCAGAATATAACTGCTCCTTTAAATCACCGCGGCCATTCAAAACACTTTTAGTGCTCAATTTATAATTCGTAATGTATATTTAAGAACACTGTCAACCGTTGACATGTCAACGAACGAAAAAAAAAAAAATGATTCCGGTGAAGGTCGAGAGTTAAACAGATTACAAATATACAAATAGAATTTGTCAACCTTTTCCTGCGGTAGTAACACGATTTTTCATTCAGTTATTCATGATTTTAACTGTATCATCATCATTTTAGAATAAATATCGGGTGACAGTTTTAAAACTGTTGCGTGTGTGACGTAAAAATAGGACTTCTTTAAAATAGGATGTAAATCAGAGGACCGGGTTGGAAAAAACGGAAATCTTCAAACTGTGTGTTATGAGAGGATCGAAAAAAAAGTCAAAATGTTTGAATTTATAATTCAAACTGTATTTCCAATCGGAAAAATTATTAGTTATTAAAATTTATTCAACTAACTTGTAAATAAATTGCCGGATTGAATTATGGAGTTATTTTTAGAGAGGAGAAATAAAATGAATGGAACGATAAAGAGAGGGATGCAGGGAGAAGAATGCGAAACTTGAATGTAACGAAATGAAAAGTGATAAGACGAGGCTGCAAACATTGTATATCACTTCAATTATATCACACGTTGGTTAATTAAATCTAATCGTAATACAAACGTAATAGGACAAATGCTATTTTTTTTCTCGAGACGCGCTAACGAGTCTGGCGGTTTTTGCGAGCCTTTGCTACCGCACGGAAATTAATGAACCGGTTGGCGCGCAACGCGACAGCCCACAGCCAATTGATTATTGAATCGAATTTATTGAAATGAATTTTCAACTTTTCATCAAAAATTTTCATCAATTAATGCGCCGCGCGCTTTATTTGAAATGCAAAGCAGCGGCTATGAACTCGATTCAACGTGGGCCGATTTTATCAATTAATCATTATCCAATTACTACCATTCTTTCTTCAAACCGATCGCAACCTTTCCATTGGTCGTGCTAGTTTCGCCTAATCCACTCGAATTGACATGCAAAATTTTCCACACCTGTCACTTCGATTATTCCAATAGTTTTGTCAGTGCATTACGATCTCATCAATTTTATTGAATCAAATTTGCGAATTCCATGTCACCTTTGACGAGACACTTTAATAAACATGTTAAACATTTTGCAATTCTACTGCATTCCACAATTTGAATATTTCAACGTCGAAAGTTATATTTATAATCGGGGTATCACAACTTTTCCAACTACCAGATTGACATTCAATATAAAGAATCGTGCCGGTCAACGAACTTGTCATCAGGGCAACATTTGCCCTACCCAACCATCCTGGTGTGGTTCCAAAAGAAACCTAAATTTGGTTTTACGTTCATCGCCCAATTCGTTAGCTCCGACAATTTGAAAAAGGAATAAATAAATAAAATACAATACAAAAATTACACTTATGAATTTGTTTTGGTTACAATACAAACAAAATAACAAATTGGTAATCTCGCAATGAAAATCGCGATGTATTAAACAAGAAATATGCAGTACATTTTTCCTATCGATGTACATTGATGATAATGAAAAATGTTTGAATTAAAAAAAAAAAAAAAGACAATTAAATCGTGGGATTGTAGAAAGAAATTTATTTTCGTTAAAAAAATCACCTCTGATCTTTATTTCAAAGTTTAGTAAACATTTGTTCAATTACCTTTTGAATTATATAAAACCAACAGAAAAGTTACACAAAACACAGTGCGCGCATTTTCGAACCACTGCTGAACCGGCCGGCACGGGACACAAAATTTGGCGACCGAAGAAAAAAAAATTGCGTGACACCCAAAAGCACAGATCAATCAAGGATGAGTGTCGGACTCGGAGCGGTGCATCGCGCGCCGGCAAAAAAGCGTGGTAGAATGAGTCTGCGACTTCGCAGTCGGATGACCATCGCTGAACTGAGCCAAAGACTCTGTCGAGCCAAGATGTATAGGGCTTCGGCGGCAATGCTCGTGAACACGCGCGCGCATACACGGTCTCGCACGTGGATCGTGGACCGGCAAAGCGCTCTCGTGCGATCATTCGAAAATACACCGGCGTCGACGACTAATGTGCCGGGTCGAGCTATCGGCTTGGAAGATTCTTGCAAAGACATCGTCGCGGTCAGACGCACTTTTTTGAAGACAGCAAAGGGGTTGCCACTGCTCTGGCTCGATCTTCGTTTGGATCGTGTGAATGGACTCGGAGCGGTGTCTGCACGGCGGACATTTAAATCTTATTTTAACTGATTCGCGAGCGAATGAGCGGAAAAAGAATTTCAACTTCATGCTCTTCTTTTATTTAAACCAGATTTCAATTCTGTGAAATGGTAATTAAAATTTCAGACAATTTTTAAATAACATTTCCGAACAAAATTCAATTAAAGTCAAAGTATATATTTGTTTAAATTGAATTATAATGTCTGTTTTTTGGATTTTATCAAGTTGAACGTGATTGCAAATCTTATTTCCAACATTTATTTGAATTTGTATTTTTGTCGCGATGGTTCACCGTGACACATATGTTACATTGTGATCTTGTTAAATAAATATAATTTACCGGTCTTATCAAATGACCAACTTTATGAACACTAACTTTACCTTATCATTTTTGATTGATATAATTAATTATTCATGACGATATATAACATTTTTTATCAATTGTAAATGCACGGAGAAGATACACATGGAGTTTTAAAACATAATTACGACTACCTACACACGTTGCATAATCAACACTTTTAAATTGATGATGATCAACACGTTAAACGTATCGGTTTTTTGTGAAATTTTTATCCTCATCAGTGTCAGTTTTCATTTTTATAAATTCAAGACTTTCATTTAATTATTAAGGTGAATTTCAGCTGCAATGAATAATCGCAAAAAAAAAAAAAAACACAAGTTTATGAAAAGAAGGCGAATTGAGAAATTGGCAGTGTAGTTCATTGGAATTGCAATTAAAGTTTCGTTAACTCACAAAAATACGATATATCTTTTGGGCCACCAAAGCAGCGTTAAAAAAAAGAAACTTGTAATGCAGTGAAACGAACGCGGATTGACTCGAATTTACATGTCCCCGGCTGTTATTGTTATCTTCTCTCAGTGGCATAGCATTTTTTATGAGCCTTCAGACAGAAAGAAACTGCACGCAGTCGTTTTTCGCAACACACGTGTTTTTCTTCAAACACTGAAGTGCGTACTGTCTCACAGCGAGATTTTATCATTTCAGACGTTTTTGAGCATCTTTTGATTTTTAAAAAAGTCACCATCAGTAAAGGGCCGTAAATTTTATTTCATTTCACTCAGAAAAACATTTTTAAGATCATAAATTTCTTTTATATTTTATTTTGTAATTTAAAGAATATACAAATTGAAAGAACGAAAAGAAAAATACACGGTGACCAAAAACATTTCAGTTCAATTCAGCTCCTCTTGAATGAATTGTCACGGCGATAAAAGTGTAAACATCTGTTTGATTTTGTGGATTTGAAATCGAAAAAAAGTAAGAGTTCGATGAGTAAAATGTACAAACTGAGAAATTCCCAGATGGTCTTCAGTAGGGTCGTTCAAAGCCACATGTTTATCTTCGTTCTACACATATTTGTGTAAAACAAATTCCCGATGAAAGTAATCCCAGAGGAGAATACATTTTTCATGCATATTCGCTCCTTTCTTCGGGATGACCGGATTGAATAAATTTACGTCGCGCTACTAAACGATGCCCGAACGAGTCCTCACTCCTATAATCCGGGTGTACAGTTATCTTGTTTTCTAACCCAAAAAGTTTAGGATTGAGACATTAACCTTTTCGCAACCGTCAGATCGTTGGATGAATCAATCATAGGTTCCAGTTTTTTTCAAAATTAGAATGTTTCATCAAACTTAGAACGTAACGTTTTTTTTCTGTCGCTCATTATAGGTGAGAGGTAATTTTTCAATTCAAAGAAAAGGTTGTGAAAAATCGTTCAGTTTAATTTGTTGGTTAAGTAGCGATCGCTGAGAAACGGATGTCAAGGGGCTGCCACTGAAATAAGTACCAATTTAAAACCCTTGGATATTATCAATGAAAGTACTGCAACTTGAAAACAATTACACTCAAGGCTCGTTCGTTGCTCCGCAAATGATGTCAGCGTACAGTACAATCTTGGGTTTGTTCACTAAACAAATAAACAATTTGGTTACAATTTTAAAGAAACGTATAAACGTTATTGAAAAGTTCAAAAAAATACGTATCTTAATTTTGGTTGACGATTATACTAGTTCTATACTGATATTGCAGTTTGTAAATAATACATTTTATTTGTTGTTTTTTTCAGTTTATTTTGAAAATTTTTATTTATTTATAATCCACATTATTACGAATCTCAGATATGCAATTAAAAGGTTATAAAATTCTTTATCAGAAAAAAGTGTATTCAGCACTGACCCTGGTTCCCCCTAATCAAACAAACTGAAAAAAAAGACATTGGAGAGAGAAAGTATTCGGACGCGCAAGCACAGGTCTGGAATTTCATTTTAAAATATGCATCGTCTTGATAATATTTGTACTATCAACATCACCGAGCAAAAAAGATCCCTTGGAATTTTGAATGTCCTTTGACGGTTCTGTTTGTTTATACTTTTTTCATTTTATATGTCATCTTATGTCTTTTCATTGGTGTCACCTTTTATAGTTATGCATATGGAAAACCCCCGAAAGCGACTAAACCAATTTTTTTTGGCAAACAATTTTATCTTGAATTTAGATGATTGCAACGAGATTGTTTTGACAATTTTATTTTTCTTTGAAGTGTAAACTTATCGTAAAATAAAACTATACGTTTGTCACAATAAAGTTGATATGAAATGTATCAAACTTATGATTTAACATAGTGAATTAATCAAGTTACGCTCTATCTGAAGTGAGCAGCAATCCTTCGATAAGAGGATGATTGGTGGAACGCTTCCGTATTTTGAAACCGAATCAGCAGCAACGTTTGAATTTAAATAGCTAACGATAAATGAGCCATTTTGATATCAGAATGATGACGAGCCGTTCAAACTGAACGCGCAGACGTACGATTTGTCTAGGATATTTTTGGAATTCGATCTTGCGTCGAGACTTTTGGCGCCCTCCTTTCAGCTGAGGTACACAATATAACATGATACCAGAACATCACCTACGCCTCAACATAATGATGATTTCGAAGAAAGTCACGGTACCAAGAAGACACAGACCGTCTGATACGTCCGAACTGTAACACTTTTTTTGTATCCCGCTTTGTAACACGTTTGACCGGGTACGACGGTCGCCCGAGGTATTGTTATTAAACACTTTCAACCAATGATTAATTCATTATTAAAAAAAAATATTCAACTGCGCGGCAATTTGAATAAAAAGGCTTAAACGATGTAATTAATGCAATTTCGAAATCAATCTTTTTGATTTATAATCATTTATTGATAATAACTCAATTGAAACAATTTAATGAAAACATTTATTATTTCTTGCCTCGTCATGAAAATGTTATACCGAGAGGTACTACAAAGTCGGTGTTGTTTTTGCTAACATACGTTGTGTACACTTTTTAGACCGAGAACAAAGAGTGCCGATTTTGTCGGTAAGTTGCGTGATTGGTTTAGTCACGCCTTTGATGTTGGCAGTTTAAAACGCCATCGAGATTCCAAAATAACACTAAACACTGCGTGACCGTTGAAATGAATTTCTTAATCAGTGTAACGATAAAAGAACCGTTCGATGGGTTGTGATTTGACAATTGCATCTTGAGGAATTGACGTAGCAATTACGTTGCACACAAACAACTATCACTGGCGCTTCAAAGAGAGATAAAAAGTTGACTGATGGGAGGGATATCGGCTCTCGTTCGTTTATGTATTTGTTTTGATGATAACTGCACAATTGTACGTGTTCACGCACGTGTGCACAGATGTCGAGCACCCTTAATCGGCCATTTTATGCCTGATAATATACGCTGGCAAAAAGAAGCTGCGCCAGTCACGCAGTCTGGATATTCTCAAGACACGGCGGCTCGAAATTATCCGCGCGTCCCTCGTGACTCACTCGTGCAAAGACTTGCCGAATTTTTCGCCGCCTATATGTTCACTTCTTTTACGCGTCCTTTTTGTTTTGGTGTCTCTCAAACACGCTTATCTTTCAACGGAATGCTAATATTAGCGCGAAGTGAAATGACTTTTAAGTAAAAGGCTAAAACGCGCCGCACCTCGCTTTCAGCGCTTAATTACCTTTTGTTATTATGCACTATTTTTCTCTTCTCCTGTGAAACGTCAAGGCGGAACTTTTTTGTAGAAAAAAAAATAATTTTTCGAACATTATTGCGCCGAAGATGCAATTTTATGATACGTCTTTTGAAACTTACTTGCACTTGAAAATGGAAAAGCACTCAGAGAAAATCGAGCAAAAAAACTACCGAACACGTCGGTCAGGAAAGAGAGCGCACTGTATGTGGTACTTTATGTTACGTTGAATAAGAACGATATTCACGAAAGATATAAATTAACGCTACGATAAATATACAATAAATATACGCCATTGCGCTGGTGAGCTGTTTGAACTTGTCGGCGCGTTTTCTGTATACTGAATTTTTGAATTTATTCTAGACACGAGTTAACCTTTGCGGTAGTCTGCATTATATTTTTCGAAAATGTATATAAAGCACGCTGAGATTATGTTTGTTTGTATACTGATAATAGTGTGTTCTTTCTTTTTCCGCCAACTACTTAGGTTGTTTGCGCTTGTCGTCAGGAGTTTGTTGATTTTTAATTTTGTATCGGAGACAAAGTGTTTGATCTGATTTGAATTTGAAATGTTCAGTGAGTTGAATTCGATTTTGTTTAATAAACCAAACCCATAAATTCAATCTCGTCAAGGATCTTTTTCATAAGAGACACTGATTTTGGAGGAAATTTTTATTCTGGAAGAATAAAAAAAGTTTAATGTTTACTTTGCATTGTATATATTAAAACGGAGATGAATTGCAACAGTCAACCTAGATTGATATGATGGATTTGTTTTGATCATCGGAATTATTACCTGCAGAGAAAACCGGTTTCGAATTTGTAAACAATGCAATTTTATTAGTCAACCATGCCCAGTTCAGTTACAGATATGAACATCATCCTGTGACAACAGATTATATTTAGAACCAAATTTTTCTGAAGCATTTTGCTGTCCCTGATTTTTATAGCCGTTTTTCAATCGTTCTAAACTTTTTTTTCATGATTTTTAGTTGTTAACTATTTTATAGCTAAATTTTTGCATTTGGTAAACAAAGTAATAAAAACGATTATCTTTGAGGAGAATTTTCTTGATTGAGATTTGAATTTTATGCTCCATTTTATAGTCTCTGATATGCAACACTACTGGTATATCTATTTAATATCAGTGCAAATTTGCGTACCCCTTTTTCGTCCCACTATCTTGATAAAATTTCAATTTTGAAGTGCCTGTTAATTGGTAAAGTCTCAGGTTTTCAAAGTAGAGTACAATGACCATTGTGCTAACGCGAAGGTAAATATTACAGAAGAATTATGTGCACTGCTCTGTATGGATACTTCAATTAGCATGACAGCGGCGGTACAATCGCAAATGCCACCTGATGCAGTTCACAGCTTTTGTCCCATAATACCGATGCTCTCATTCAAACGTGTGACCTTCACCGTCGTAAAGCAATTTGAAGGATAACGAACGGAGATAACGTAAATGAGCTTGAAGGAATGAAAAAAATGAAAAGAAAATTTGAAATATTTCATGACTGAATTCATGCAAAACGTTTCAGGTTTGATTACAATCTCTATAAGGAATTAAAATTTGCTGTGTCGAAATATGAAACGGAAATTAAAAGAAAATAGAGTCGAGAGCGAAGGCGAGTTTAGTTGCATGGGTTTTTACCGGGGGAAATTTTTCTACAAACGTTTGTGCGGTGATTTTTTCAATGTGAAAACCACTTCAAACTGAATACATTAAAAAGTAAAACTTAATTCGAAGTTGGCCAAAAACACGAACTTGAACGAGTCATTTATTCCGCTGACTTATCGCTGAATTATAACGTAACATAAATTATCTTCTTGCACCCCGGGCGCAATATTCCGGCAAATTAATCACTTGAAACGTCGTTTAATTAAACTTGCACTTTTTACAGGATCGTCGCAATGGCGACGCGGGATTGATTGAAAAGAGACTGGTGCGCGTATAAGCAACACCTGTTAGAGCGAAAGTACAAAATCTCGCCGACAGTAACATTTTCATTAACCTCCGGTTACGGTCCATGCGTGACATTGACGAGGATTCAAGACTTTTTTTTCCACAGGGCTCCACACTCCGCTGGTTCGATCGGAAACACGTGGGAGGTCGGGCGTGCATCTCGCCGCGGGCGTGAATCTAATTCGTTCGTTTGAAAATATTTTAAACGCGATCAGCTAAACACCTTCCTCCTCATTGTTCTTTCTTGGAACGCATCACGTGTTAAGAATCATCCTTAACACTCAACATTCATTAACTTATATTGGTTTTAGCGAAAGTTGTTTCGTGAGTGGGCAAAGTCAGAATACGTGAAAAAATTTTAAAATATATTGTTGGACTTGCACATTTTCAATGGGCATTTTTTTTTCCATTTTTTTTTTCATTTTTATTTTTCAATTTGATTCGATGTGATAAATGATCTTTTTTGGTCAAAGTGCTGAACCCTGTCGAAACGCATGGGTGCTGAACGAGACCAAACGTTCTCCAAACTCGTTTGCTTGCGTGCATTTTTTTCTTTTCTGCCTGACGAATGACATCAACTTGTGTAATATTCTGATATAGGTAACTGACTCGGATTAAAATTTTTTCTGCCAATCTATATTGAGACGGTATGTGATGTCTTTCTGCGAAAGAAAGTCTGCAAACGAGTTTAAGCCTACTTCGAAAATTTGCGGTTTCTGCAGATTTTTATTCGGTACAGAGGAAGCTGTTATTTTCGGATGCTCATAATTACACTCTTATGCTTGATAATTCGATGGGATTATTACTAATGATATAATTCATCGGCGATTATTTGTTATAATGATGCGTCATTTTTGCGCTGTTTTCTTCGACTAATTCAATTAACAGTAAACCTGTGCTAAAATTAGAATCCACTTTTCAAAATTTGGCTCTTGAAGTGCACAATGTCAGAATTCTGAGTATTTTGGTTTCGCTCGTAGAATAATTTTCTTGAATCAAAAATATTTAAACTCTTTTATAAAATAAAATTGAAGTTAATCCACAAATATTTTTCTAATTCTAATCTATTATTTATTTAAAAAATTGTGGTCTTTATATTTTTTTATGTACAGCTAATAAAACTGGAAATTCCATAATGTTCAACTGAGTCATTTTGAATTTAAGTGAATGGTACAGGATGAAAAAGTTTTATTTAATGTGTCGCATTTCTTTTTGTTTTATTTGTGATCGTAATGGCGAATGACTGACGCGTCCTCGCTCAAGGCAAGATATGTCCGTGAAAAGTGTTGTCAAATTACCAGTCGTGGCGTAAAAGCACCAAAATAGTTCACACATTAACAGCATTTCGTACTTGAAAATAATACTAGAAATTGGAACAAAATAATTAATGATAAAAATATAATCAGTGGACCATTAGTTTAAAAAATAACCAAGAAAAAATTTGTTTTTTAAGTTTCAATTATTTTTTATACTTTTTTTTATTTTCAAGTTGATTTTTTTCAGTTACGTTGCTTTTGAGTATTTGGAAGTCATGTTCGACAGGTAATTCGATCCTGTGCTGAACTTTTTTAAAAATGAATAACCACCAACACCACCTTTCTACTATCATATTTGCTGCACCTATCACCAGGTCATCCATATCAGCACCCTTGCTAACATTATCGCTAAAATACCAACCAACCAACCGTGACCAACACATAAAACTTCTTCAGAACCAGCATCAGAACCATCAAAACATCATAGTCAAACATGATGCAGCTTTCAGTTCCTTATCTTAAATCCAGAGATTCTAACGTGTGCCACTTATATGGGCCCATAACAAGTTGACTTAATAGTAGCTCTGGATTAGGATTTTCAGAGATGTTTACAAGGTGGCAGTCAAAATAAAACTTTATAAGTATAAATGCAAAAAAATGTAATTTATTTTTGTACAATACAGATGAAATAATTCAAATATTGAAAAACGGATATAAATGAAAAATTACTAACATAACCTTGTGCATGTGCAATTTTGGAAGTATAAAATGTATCGAATTTCAATTACACATTTTCTTGTCGAAGGTAATTCAGTTTCAATTTGAAGAAATTTAAATAAATAAATATCAAAACTGCTCATTTTATAACGTCGGTACTTAATTCATAATTTTGTTGAATTTTTGTTCTCTATTTGACAGAACAATAATTCACCTTGATTCAAAATCTCACACATGATTGGCACTTGATTGTGACACTTGAACTTCACTTTTAGTAACGGGGTGGAAACCAAGCTAATTTACATTTTTGTGACAGCTGTCCAGAATATGATTAACTTTTACAAAGCTACGTTAATGGTTACTGAGATTAGAACCTCAACTTCTGTGTTAGTCCATATCTTAACTCCTACACCATCAAACTTGGTATTTCATTCTTTTTTTCACTCATCGTAAATTGAATAGTGCTCGAACTGTAAAAACACTACAAATTTAAATAATTAACTTTACTATTTATATTTATTTTCTTACTTTTATAATGGCAAGTAATCAATTTACCAGAAGGATTTTTATGAGAAACCACATAGAAACCACAAGTTTTATACGTGTAGTATAAACATTTAAATGGGCATAGATTTTAAAATCTGAAATCAATTTTTAATTTTGTTAGACAATTAAATTAATAGACAGTTCACATTTCTATTAATTTAATTTAGAACAAAATTTTAAAGAATTTTTCATCGAAGTAAGATTTTTATTTTTCACAGATTTGGTGATAGTTTTTATTTTCTTCATGGTAGTACTATAAACACAAAGAGAAAATCAATTTCAGTAAAAATTTTAATGAACTGACAGATATTGAAGATTGGCTAAAATATTTTACTTATTCGACTTACACGTTTCAAAATTACCTATCTGAACTAAGACATTTTAGATTTTATCTTAACAGCCCTATCATATAAATTCAGTACAAAATATGTCTCCCACAAAACAAAAAAAAATGTCTCTCGTATCATCTTGAGTCGTAAATTGAATTGTAAATTCGTTCCTCAATTTCTTTCTCGTACATTTTTTATCGAACAATTAACTTAATTGCGTATAATCATTTTTATTCGAGTATTAGTTTCACGTTATGCATAATGTATAAGCGTCGATCGAAGCTATTTAAAAAAATGTATGGTTTCAGTTATACCTGCGTATGGTGCGTTTTACCTCATTCGTAACATCGCATGAACCACAACCATTATAATATTGTCAATGACAAGTCAGATAATGACTATGACAAGTGAAAGTCGTACCACGAATACTGTAGTCAATAATTTCCAAATAGAATCTGACATCTTCAATAGTCATTACTTCAAAATATACAAGACTTTTTACAAAATCGTAGGATGTTGGCCGTATCAAAATATGTTCGGGCAACAATTATTCATTGGCTTTTTTCTTGGTACTGTAACATTTATTACATTTCCTGCACAGGTAATCCTCAATAATGAACAAAAAAACAGGACTATAGATAATAGTATTACTTCAAAATTTAAGATTAATTATATATATTCTTACCGCCAAAATCTTGATGAGCTTTTAGTGAATTTTCAATTTATCTTAGTACACACTGTGTTGCACTTACTGAGTTATCACCGATTGCTGTTTCGAAAAAAGGTATTTTTATAATTTTTCATTATAAAAAGTTGAAATTGGATGATTTATTCAACCATTGTGCAGTTAAGGATTTGCCACGACCAATTAAAAAAAGATTGGGTATACTTTGAAGAAGAAAATGATTCGCAAATTCTTCATCAATATGCACAAGCAATAAAGGATAAGTTTCAAAAGATGTCCGGTAAACTTATTTTCGTTACGCAATACGAAATTAAGTATTTTTGCGAAATCATATCAAACCAGCATCATTTATTGTTACAGCCTTTTTCACTTCGTTTTACATTGTTGTAATTGTACAACTTTTTTGGCCCCGTGAAAATGGCGAGCATCTATTCGTTCTTAAATTAGAATTCCATCTTCTCAAATCCAAATTTTGGCCTTATTATGCCAATATTTGTGGGCCTTTCGTTGCTATTACTATGGTGATGGCTTTTAGTATGAGCGTATTGATTTTGACGAGCCATGAATGTGCATTGTTTACAATAGTGTGGTAAGAAAAGATTTATAACGATTAAATTATTTAAAGCAACAATTATTGCAACTTATCTTAATTTTGATTCAAGCAATCGGATACTTAAGATCGAAAGTAAGAATAATACTTTTAAAAAGTCAAATTTTACTGAAAGTTACAGACGATTCCGTTACTGTATTCAGACACACATGAGAACGTTCAAGTTAGTACACACACTGAAAAAAAAATGTTATCAAATATTATAATTTATAGATGAAAATTTACTGAACTGTATAGTATATGGGGAACTAATCTAAAATTCGTAAAAATTTATTGAAAATTGAAAATATGAAAACAGGAAATTTTGACGGATGAGCATAAAGAATGACTAAACTGATATTAATTTAACACGTTCATTCATTAAAATTTGCTGTAAACTTCAATTTTCCCGAATTTTAGATTTTTCCCTCATATACTATACATTTCAGTAAATTTTAATAGAATTTTTGTCTCCGTCATAATAAAATATATATAATTGAGCTAACGGCACAAAGACCAACTCTATGCGAAAAATATTTAAAGCAGGAGCAAACCATATCTTTTTTTCTCTCCAACCTTGACTGCCTACAAAATTTTATCCTTTTATTTTACAAATGTTCTGTCAGAGTTCTGAAATTTCACCTTAGTCCCCCTTGAACGTGTTAACATATTAAAACTAAAGGAGAACAGTTGCCTTGCGCGCGGAAAAAACACTTACCTGCTCGGTAAGTATTTCGTTTCAAGAGTGACAGCTCTTCCGTCGCAAGGTAACAGTTAACCCCTGCGCGAATATCTGTATTCTTTTAAAAACATTCCTCTTTTGGTTTTGGGGAGTGGTTTTACGCGAAGGAGGAGCAGATAACCTCAACTTTTTTCCGCCATGCGCGACTCGTGCCTTTTTGCAGAACAAGGCTGGTTCCTGTGCCGTGCATGGTTTAGTCATATATTTTATACATGTACAATAATTTTTATTAAAAGGTATGCTGAAAACGTGCGATCTTATTTTTACTTAGTAATGTTTTACGCTATGAGTTTTCTAGTTACAATATCATCATTATCACTGTATAATGTAAGTTCCAGTATATTCTTGAAGTACTTGACAACAAAGATCAGAAAGGGAAAAAAATTTACTCTGATGACTTTTCATCATTTTTAATGTATTTTTAACATACAAGATATGTCATTTTTAGAATAATTTAAAATTGTATTCGATGATAAAAAAAATGTCTGTTTTGAATTTAGTTGATAATTCAGTTTAACCATATTTTTTAAAATAAAATTCTAAAAATATTTTTATAACATTTCTTATCAAAATTTAGAACAATAAATTAAAAATTGACCTTAGGTCCCAAGAATGAAGAATTATAAATACATTTCATCATTACTGTTTTTAGTATTGTATTCCTTATTGCAGGGTTTTTAGTCCCACGGGAAAAAAATCCTGCCCATGCGAAAAATGAGCCATCCTTCCATTAAAACAGTAATGAACAATAGAGACGCAATATTATGCGCATTGCAGTGACGCGAATGTTTTTGTGCAAATTAAATAAAAACGTTGTCATTAATCCATTAAAATAATCAATTTCAAAACATTGATTTGTCACATTTTTTTTAAATTTGATATAAATAATTAAAGTATCTGCCATAGAAAAAAAATGTACGAAAGTTTTTTTAATTTGAAAAAGAGGTTGACTTTTTAATTAAAAGCTTTAGTACTTTCAGGGTTAAAAATGCATTTAATACGACAAATTTTATTGCATTAATTTTGAATGAAAATGAAAACAAAATCGATATGTTTATAGTTTCAAACATAGATAATATTTTCATTCAATAATGATGTTTTTTCTTAACTGCAGTTTCAATACAAAATTAAACAAGGTATAATTTTTAGTCAGTTATTGCCACAAATAGTTGCGCAATTGTATTTGGCATATGAGAGTTGCTTTATAGCAGAAGAACTATATGAACATCACTTCAGAATTAAAGAAGCTTGGTTGGCTTACAAATTCGGAAAATATATAAATAATCAATGACCACAGAATTTACACAGTTATTATTAACAATATATAATTTGCAGTTTTGGAACAGGCTGGACAAACTGGTCATCTTCTAATAAAAAAACTCTTAATATCATTCAAATTCGTTCATCTAATCAAGTATACATTTTTTACGCCGGACCGTTTGAGCTATCATTATCATTTTTCGTAACAGTAAATTTGATTCAAAATCATACATTCTTGATATTCTCTAACGAAAAAACACGTTTGAAATTCAATTTTTATAAATTTATAGTTAACTTTATTGAAAATAATAATATGTCCACGTTCAAAATTCTGGTTAAAAACTCATCGTTTTGAGTTTTTATTTATCACATTTTCATTATAATTATCACAGTTCCATATAAAAATAGAATCTTACTTCATTTGATGTTTTTTCCTCATTTCAGATGATTCAAACTTCGTTTACGTATTTTACAGCTTTCACTACAGTAGGAAAGACTGAATCAAATTAATGAAATGAAAACAATGAAATAAGTCATCAATACTCTTATAAAAAATATGTTCGTTCACTTGTATTGAAAATTTTTGCCACTGTTTTGTGTACATTCATAATTCTCATAAGTAAATAGTTATGAAATACTATTATTTAAAATTTTTTTTATTCACATCCCGGGTAAAACCTGATAGTATACAGTGCAAATACTTACACTTTAACAAAACAACAGTATAATTCTTTTTTGCAATTCGCCGAAACGTGCACGAGGACACGAATCACTTCGCATTGTCCAAGTAAATTTACAACTTTGCATTGCATTAAGAGCGAACTATTACACCCGCGGATTACTGGATTAAGTGTAACACAACGGCGACCAACGATGAATTTCTGATACGTGAAATAGAAAACGCTTGTAGACTCGGCGCATAATCCCCCGGCAATAAAGTCGGGATTTTCTGAACAGTAGCGTCAAGTTTGTATTGTTAACAAACAGGAAATCTCATGAGCGTATTGCACCTTCCACGATTGTTCACACAAAAAACTGTAAATTTCGTTCACATGTTTGCTCTATTTTTTTTAGATTTAGTGTCTTGTTTCAATTTTTACAACTGGCACCAGGTTATTTGACGTCTATCAAACTGTAAAAAAAAATCGTATCAGTAACATTCAATTTGATTCCGTGCAACATTTTTTAACACACGGTGAACATAAAATTTAACGTTTTTATTATCCGAGAAAATTGTTCATCCCATCGACTCACGAACCCTTTAATTAAGTGCAGCAGGATATCTAATAATAGTTCCAATTTCAAAGAAGGATAATCTTCAACGAGATAACATCTTCATTGCATTGATTATGGCTAATTTGTCCGCAACAAAATCCAAAATTCTTGATTAAATTATGACTGACTTTAATGATCTGTCGTAGTTTTTTCTTTTGACATGATATAAATCTAGATTTCAAATGAATTATATTTTTATATCAATAGCAAATATTACTATTATTTTCATTTTTCTTGTTAAAAAAAACTCTACTAAATAATCTAACTGATATTGGATTAAACTTGTTTTCAATTTTGTAATAAATAATTATTTCTGCAAAGCATTTTCATTTTCATTCGGTTCGCCCAAAATTGAAAACAATATTGAACAAGTTGAAATGAAAAACCAAGAATTTGTATTTATGAACAACTTTGAAAATTGCTTATCAAATGAAAAATAGCTCGAGGCATCGAATTGCAAAAAGAATGCAAACTTACTGATGGACACTATGCCAAATACCAACAATTAGGTTGACATAGCTCAGGGGTTTTTCCAGTAGCTGAAACTGCGCATTGAGAACCCTTTAAGCAAATTCGACACTTTAAGAATGCACGGAATGAATGGCTGTTTCTCACGGCTGCAAACTATTAGCGCGTCAGGTCTGAGTTATCGTTGCAACTTGGATGCTTTTGTAGGCAGGAGAGAAAGACCCGGTTCACTTCGGTGTATCAAACTTCTAACCGTTTTTCTGCAAACTGCAACTCCAGCCGCGTTTATATAAAGTAAGCCAAAATATGGGCCAGAGTGGAACAAACATTGCCGACAAAATTGTCACCGACATATCATTTTTCACATTCTGTTCATCAAAAATCACTTTTTATCCTAACTTTTTTTTTTCAAAATTTGTATTCAAACCATTTTTTGTGCGATCATTGAAAACTGATTTACGTACTCTTGTAATTGCATTTTTTCCAGACACTTAATCCAAACTCGCTTATCGTGACAAAATGGTAAAAACAACTTTACGCTCACTTATATTTGTAGCACGTTTCTTTTAGTTGAAAAGGAGCTAGGAAGCAGACAAGGACAGACAAAATAATAACTTAGACTCATTTCCTCGCTTGCGAAATGGCGCCTGCGAAGATGTAGACGCCCATATAATCGACTGTAGAAAGACCACCCCGGCGCTACAAGAGCCTGGACAACTCATCCTTGCATGAACCAAAATCAGTTTCTATAAAAAACAAATGGCTTAGTTTTCGACCGATTACTTCAACCTTTTCACTGATTCTAATAAAGGGGGTTCTAAAGAATCGACTGTGTATCACTGTCTTTTGTTTATTTTCAAGAGAAATCATTGAAACATAATTTTCGGAAAAGCAATATTGACAACGAAAATGTAATTGATTGCCTCGTATTTGATGGTTCATTTGTCAGAAAAAAGAAATATATTTTTTGTTATTATGAAATTGAAATTTTAACATCGGGAATGTCGAAACGTTCTGTTTTTCTCATAAAAAATCACGCTCCTATCCAGTTTGAATTATAAGCTCGCTTATCTCCAAAGTTGTAATAAGTTGGACGACTTCATTTAAATTTATTACCGTTTCTCTAAAATGGAACGTCCAAACAAAAGTCGTCGCGGCGCTCCATCATTCTTTTCCCGAAATGTTTTATTTTGAAGACGTCGTCATTGGAAAAGTAAAGCGCGTAAGAAAATATATGGAGCTCGTCTAGGAAGGCTCGAATTTCGATTGGCGCCACCAATTCAGAATACGAAAAATAAACGGTTGATATTTTTCAGAAATCGAATCCAGTTAATACCGTGATCTGAAATCCTATGCAATTTGATATTATTTTTCAGTTGATGGGAGTACAGTGATCAATTAAACATATTTAGATAAAAGTCGTGGATGAATTAACATTCCTGGAAAAGCGCAGAGCTAATCCGTGCTTACCGATAAGTTATCAAATGGTGTCAAAGCAAATCGTAGTACAACTATCGCGCAATAACGATTTCGTTAATCTGACTTGTTATTAAACTAATGCGGCAGGATTTTTTATTCGTCGCGCGTTCATAAATTTACTAAATTTTCTCGCGATGCATTATCACTTAGCGCGGCTGCCTCTTTATCACCACATAAATTCTTGTGTGAGCGTGATAAGTAGATCGGTGTTAAGAAACACGTAAAAGTACCGTGACTTTTCTTAATACGACACGATGTTTTTTCAACTTTTAATGGCTTATTTTGTAATCACAAGATTTACTATGTGAATATTCGTACAATAAAAAAAAATTTTTTTTTTGAAGTTTCAAATTAAATTGTTCAAGTATTTTTAGTGCTAATTGATGAATTTGCAGAGAAGCAGACGATCGTGAGAATAATTCTGTCTGCGACATTTTATAAGTCCGCGAATTCGCCATCGGTTTTTCAATTGAAAAATATCAACGTGTCGTTCGTTTTCCACAGGAAATTATCATGAAGAAATAGATAACTCGAGAATGAATACGTGCCCTATCCGCGATTCCGTTCGGCGTATATTTATATAGCGAATTTTTAGTAATGGCAAGATTGTGATAAAAATGGTATCTTTTCGTAACAAGAAAGCACACAGCTATTAGTTAGCTGCAAGCTTCATCAGTTAAATGGCAGAATCCGATAAAAAATTGCCTTGTAAAAATGCTATCGATGATATATTTTTCAACCTGTGAGTTTCGGCTAACAATGTTTGCCACTTTTGAAATAACCAATCATACAGTTTTTTATTTACCAACAAATATTTTTCGGGCATAAAAAAAAACGTAAAAAGCATTTTTATTTAGAAATGTCTATTGTTTTTATTTTGCATTGTCTTGGGTTATGGATTAACTGTACGTTTAGCATGAATGTCAACCGTTTATGAAAATTGCTTCGTCATTGATAACTATCTATAGCTCAAAGGGTTAAATGGCAGAAAACGAGCGTCTTACGTCGAGCACACGTCTGGCAAATTTCCAAGACCCAAATTTTCCAGTACATCTTACGAATTGGTGGTAGTTAAAAGTGAAAGTTGCCGATTGACCATCATGGATATACTTTTTTTACAGCTGCAAAAGTCACGACGATTGAAAGCATCGCGAAAGACAAATAGAGCCGTTGAAAGGCTGACTACGAGCAATGCACCGGCCAGCTAGTGAACCTCTGACTTCACCCACTAAGTGGATTTATCACTGATGAAAAATCATGACATAAGAAGCACATTCAATATTTGGCCGATGAGCCAACATCACTTTTGACATAACTGGGTCAGTATTCCAAGTACGAAATCTGCGAGCAAAATCGAGGCGATAAATATTTTAACTATATTCTCACAACATTCTGATATAACGGGGTTAAAAAATTTAACATTATACGTTCATTATGGTATGCACAAACAAATTTTTTTAATTTTAAATAAGTTTTACTGAAGCGACAGCAGTTGTCGATTCACTTTTAAAAATTAAAAACAAAAAAAGAAAAATAATTAATTTTTGATAATTCTTTTTATAATTTTACTGGTAGATATCATCTGACTGTTTGGTAAAAAGAATACAATTTTAGGAAAAAATTCTAACAACTTTTTTTTATCGTGTGTGGAAGACAAAACACTAATTCAATTTTAGATACGATGGTATACCTAATAACAGAATGAAACAAAACAAAAAAAAACAACAAAAAAATTTAGATTATGATGTAAAACTATAAAAAGTATATAATTGAAAAAATTTTCTACGAACACTCAAACTTTAGAATTTAAAGGAGGTGTGGTTTAGCTGCACTGTTTTGTCTGAATGCAGTCGTGCTTCAAGCCGACCAAACTTATCAGGACATATTTTCGGCCTGCTGGAATAAACTCCAGAGAACGCGAGCCGTGTAACACCATTATAAACTTGGCATATCGGACAAAATTGATGACCCGCAATTTCAGCAAACTATCTAATTATCAAACTGCACAAAACAAATTTGTCGAGTTGTAACGTAATCATGTCTTTGTAAAATGGCTCTTCATCAAGTTCCCTCAGTCGATCAAACTTTTTTCCTTATATCTTCATCTGATAGGAAAAAGATTAATGCACACATTGTTTCTGACAAACTCCGACCGGAAAACTTGGACTGATCTCACGATTCAATTTCTAGCATAGCACGAATAATCGCGGAGAAATGTTATTGAAGTAAAATTAATTTGATTGTCGCTATGCTAAATTGTTGGATCGGAATTTTGATATGGTTTGAAAATTGGGTCAGGTATTATTATTATATCTTCAAATAAAAACAGGATGATTTGTAACAAAAACATTCTTTCAAACATCTAATTCAATCGTGTAGTTTTGGTAGTTTATCGAAACGACATTTATGTTTTCAAGTTTGATTTTTATTTTTATGAGCAAAATATACGATTTGGAAATAAAATTACATTTCTTTGCAGAAACACACCACTGACCGTTTTTAATTTCCGTTGGACGAAACTTCGATTCGAGAGGTTTTGAAACGCCGCTTTGTTTTTGTGAGAAAACTGTTCAAGAACAAGAAGTTACCAAAGAAAGATTACCTTCTGATTATTATTTTTATTTCGATTCACAATCGGGACATTACACTCCCACTCTAAAGCACCTATTTACATCTCAATTAAAAACGATCTATCATTTTCATTTCGTTTTTTTTTTTTTTTGTAATTTTTTTTACTTTTATTTCTTGTTTTTAGACAGATTTCAAAACTGAAAGTTTAAAAAATTTTGCTTTTTATTTGAGTTGAAAAAAAACACATGAATATTAAACAGAACTTAATATCAGGCGTGAAAATGTTAGTGATTATATGTTCCTAGTTGCATCGAAGTGAAGACTAATTCAAACAATTTTTTATTCGTTCGCAAATGTCATGAATCATAATTGTAACGAGCACACGGTTGATTAGATGTTTTTTTTCTGGGAACAAACACAAGCCACAATTTTGTTATCGAAAGGCTAATTAGCAAAGTTATGCAATTAAGCCTGAGCGCAGAAGCGAAGCGAAACTGATTAGAATCTTGGAAGCACATTTTCAGACATCTAATAGTCTGCAACAAACTGTCGATCTTGCGTTCCTGTTTTATTAGCTAAAGTTTCAATCGAGAAATAACCCTGTACAAGCCATCTAGAAAGCAGAATCGTGTCCAAACCAAAAGCTCAAACGCGCGACCAACTATTTGCTAAATGCTCAAGTTGTAGTCAACGCTTAGTTAACTGAGATACGTACTAATTCGTCGATATAATTCCACGATTCAACTGGTCGATTGCGTGACTTAACTTTTGTTTTCAAACAGTTTAGTCAATCTTTTTTTTCACCAAAATTGAGAACTCCTACAAATATATATATTTGCTAAGAATTGTTGTTGTTCTTAAACTATTAAAAAATATGACTTTAGAGAATATTTTAAGTGAGAAAAAAATGATGACAAAACAAAATACGATTCGTAAATGTTTTATTAAAGAGTTCAAAATGAAAAATTGAAAATGACAGAATTTTGGTAACAATTTTTTTTCATAGTTTATCATCGAAATGTTCTCATTTTTTGTACAATGCATGGTGATGACCACAGATAGAGAAATTGTAATGAAAACTGCTGCTCTGCAGTGTTAATGATTCTATCTCCCATTAGTTTCATTTGGTGCGAAAATTAAATAGATATTCATTAACAGGCGACAATCATTATTCAACCGATTTAAACATTTTTTCTCACACAATCAATTTTAATTAATTTAATGCGAAAAGAGATATTTCCCCGTATTAAATCAAATTGTACAATCTTATCTGCTTAACTGCATTCGAAAGTTCGGTCACAATATATTTATAATAAAAAGTTCACAATTTACAGTGTTCATAAAAATTAATTTAAGTTGCAAGACTTGTGTGCTTGAACGAAAAGATAGAACTGACTGGTTTTTAATTTCCTCTGCGGCGACGTAGACAATAAATTTCAGCTTTGTGATTGTATAGTAATTAGCAGCAAAAAGAGACAAAAAATGCAGACCTACCCGTGGGCGAATTTTGAACAAGTAAATTATACAATTTGAAAGAGTGGAACTAATCATTTCTAATAGGATTAATACTTCGAATCAAACCAGTCAACAGAATTGAAATGATAAAAAAAAAAACAGCAAAACAAAGCAAAAACAAAAATGAAACAGTTGTTTTGTGTTTCAACACTTTGAAAGTGTTTTTATCGGTAATGTTATACATTTTTGTTGTCATTTTTGACACATTTTTCCATTCAAACGCGATATACTAAAATATACGAGCACTAATTCACTGTCACAGCGTCTTATTTTAAGACATATCAAAGATACGTGTTTTAGTAAAGTGCAGACTGACTTCTATAAATTATTGGCGAACGAATTGACTTTCAATAAATCGTCGCGGTGTCGCTCAGCATTTTTATGTGGAAAATTTCTTGAAACATATTTCATTGGCCATTGCAAACATATTTCATTGCATAAACAACTTGTTACAGCAAGCATAATTGGTGTGTATCAAAAATACACAACTCAATGTAATATAAATTAAATGCGATTATTGGAAACACATCACTTCGTATTAAAAATCTGGTCGGCTACTTTGGAAGTGTTTCATTTTTGAAGGATTATTATTTTATTCCACCGCTGATATCCACTATTAAAATTGAAGTCATGGTCTGAAGTTGGTCGCTGTGATCTCTTTCGCCTGTCACGTGGTGCTGAGATTTTATTTATTTGAAACATTGAATTTAAATTTTTCATTTCATCAAATCTCATTTCAAAAAAATCAATTTCATAGTTCATTTCATTTCATTTCATCATAAAAAATTTTAAATTTTAAATAAGTAAACATTTATTAAATTTGTCTAAAAAAATGCACAATTAAATTAATCAACCATTTGAATTTTGTCACCTAATTTTGGAACATTTGACTTTTTCTTCTATCTCTCTCCTTCTTACTGTTTTTATGTTTCGACTGGAATGTTTGGACTGGAATTTTCTAACACGTCATTCCAGAACATTCTTTTTTTTGGCGGCAGACGTGCTAACGACGGGATTCTCGGCGGCAGTTCTTTTTATTTATTATTAAATAATAAATAGTGAAAAGTGAAAAGTGAGAAGTGAGGAGTGGCGAGATGGAGTACCTGTCAAAAGATGAGGACATCGATCTAATCGAAATTGGGAAAAAAAACGTGTAAGTTTTCAATGTCAACCACCTAACCTCTATTTCTGATGTTCAATTTTATTGTATTTTTATTGTTTTTTTTAGGGAAGTGGTCGGATACATAACCACGGTCAACGCACGCATTGTCGTCGGTAAAGACCAGACGTACGAGGTGATGAAATTTGTCATTTCGAACAAATCGAGAAAAACAATCATGGTGGCTGCATGGGGCCCTGACATCGACAAAATTGAGGATTTGGTGAAACCTGGAATGGTAAGTTTGACATTTCATCTTTTCTTTTTTAACGAAACAACAATTTTAACAGTTCTTAACAATTCAATAATTTTAACAATCTTTTACAGTATATCCACATCAATGGAGCCTGGTCAACTCGCGCCAACCCCACCTACAATAAGGGAAACGTCAGATTCGAACTGACGATTAAAAAAGACACGGAAGTGGAAATTATACCATCAAATGCGGATTTGATGGAAATTTCTTTGAAGCCAGTGGAAACAGAACTCAAATATGCTGGAAATTATGTTGACCAATCTATTAGTATGTTTTTTTGTATTAATATTGTTATTATTATGATTGATTTTTTACATATTTATCAATAATAATATGTATTTTTGTTTTCAGAATTAGAGGCCAATTTGAAGTCACCTTTTCAACTGGTGTCACAAAGATCAGCCGCTTCTTTTGGTACTGCCGCCATTTGCCAAGACGAATACAGTCTTGAAATTCGTGTTTGCCAGTACGTTGAAGACAAAAAAGTTATCAAATCCGGCACGTGCTTGAAACTGGAGGGCTTTATTCGAGTGGAAATAGGTAATTTGATGAAATTTCTGAATAATTAACTTTTAACTTTCAAGTTTTTGTTTTTAAATTGCAAATTTCAATAACATTTTCGTTTTGCAGATAAATACAACGTCGAAACTCTGTACATGGAAATCGCTTCAATGGACAAGATTGAAGTTCTTGAAGGCAAAGAAAAAAAATTCTTCCAAATGATTAGAAGCACCACCGTTCCGAAACGCAAACGTTCCGATGACGTGGAGGACAAAGAAAATGAAGGAAATAACAAAATCGAAGATGTTGATTACAAGGTATATTTCAACATTTTTTTATCTTTTTATCTTTTCATATGCATTAATTTCATTTTCATTCTTATCTTTTCTGCTTTTTTCAGAAAAAGAAGGAATGACTTCGAGTCAACCGAGCAAGAAAGGAACTTGACCAGACTCATTGCCTGCTGCATGTTTCGTTTTTTAGTATTATTATAACTTCATTTAATATTCATCGTGTTCAAAGTATTATCATAAGAAAATTATTATAATTTCGTTCAAAGTATGATAAGAGAATGATTTATGTTTTGTTGATGAAAGTATATTATATAAAAGAAATTATAATATTGTTGAAAGTATTATAAAAAAGAAACTATAATTTTGTTTAAAGTATTATAAGAGAATAATTATAATGTTGTTCAAAGTATTAGAAGAGAAAATTATAATTTTGTTCAAAGTATTATTATAAGAATGTAATTTATGAAAACAAGTTCCTTCAAATAAAAAGACTTATGACAATATGGTTTATGGTTTCTTATTTTATTTGTAACATTTTTTGTACTTTTTAACTTTTTTATTATTTCCAACTTTTTAAATTTCAAAAACACGTTGTACCAACCTACATTTTGAATTCAGAATTTGGTAACCTACAATATTCTAACCTACAATAAAACGTCAGTTTCGCGGAATTTCCCGGCGAATGTTTTCATGTGTCAAGACGTGTATCGATTGCTATTATTGATTTTTCTTAAAAATCATATCAATTGTAAAGTTTTTCATAGTTATAAGTGCTCTGCCAGTGTTTCTTTCTTCAAGGTGTTGTTGGAGAGTAAAAGTGCCGATTATATTTAGTCGTATCAGGTGACAAAATTCGTTTTTAAAATTGATTTTGATTAGATCATTTGTTGTTTTGGTGGTTCTGACATGACAACGTCTTATAAATTGCGTTTTGGTTTGAAATAATTTGTTTTTTATAGGCTAAAACGAAAGGTGCCGCCGGTTCAAGATTCAATCTATCTCACCTTAAATTAAATTTTGAGGATTGTTTGGGCGGAATTTCAGTATTCGCACGAACAGCGAAAATTTGGTATGTGAATTTATTCTGTGTTTTAAGAGGATGTCTAAGTCGTGAGCGACCGACATTACCAATTTTTGTTTTTGTTATTTTTCAATGAGAGTAAACACGAGTTGTTTATTAATTTTTATATCAAACAATTCTCTCATTTTATAGATTATTCACAAACTTAAAATGCAACAATTGATTGTAAACTGCGATCACGTTTAGTGACCGCGTTTTTGAGGTGGGTTTGGCAGATGCCGAATTTACAGAAAAAACGCGGTCACTACTTGTGATCACATTTCACAATCAATTGTCTTAGTATTTGTTTCAAAATACTCTAAAACGATCAAAGATTTGTCTGATTATAAATTTCGTCAATATTTGTACCATTTTTTGGCGAAATTCACCAAACATTGGTTTTCCCGCCAAAAACAGGATTTGAACTTCGCCATCGACTTAGACATCCTCTTAACTTATTATAAGAATTTGATTTCGTGATCATAATATTTTCTAACCGACTAATATTTTTGTTTCAGGGTTATAGTCTAATAAACAAAACGTGCTTTTAGTTCAATATTCCATCTGTCTCACCCCCAATTAAATTTTAAGGACTGTTTAGACGGAAATTCAGTATTCACACGAACAGTGAAAATTCGGTATGTGAATTATTTTATGTTTTAACTTATTATGAGAATTTGATTTCATGATGATTAATTTCTTTAACCAACTTATATTTTTGTTTCAGGGTTACCAGGGATAGGATTTTCAGCGATTTGAATGTGTTTATTTTCAAATTGTGCAACATTATAATTTGTATGACAATTTTTTATAATAAAGCGGAATTTTTTGAATCTCATCCTTCTGTCCTACCAAATATTTTGACACTGACCAATTGAACCAAGAATAAAATTGAATATTTTGCTGAAAAATTTTGAGATTTAAGGACTATTTTAGAGACCTATTGATCACGATTTTAAAGACTAAGATATAGATAGACTCAAACATCATATTGTAGACCCATTGACCAGGATTTTATTGTAGAACATCATATTGTAGACCCATTGACCAAGATTTTATCGTAGACCACTGACCAAGATTTTAGAACTGATTTTTTAGAATAAAATCGTCGTCATAATGCCTCGCAGAAAAATAGTTAGAACTGCAGAAGAAGAAATAGAATATCAGAAAGTTAAAAAACAAAAACAAGCAGAATATCAACGACGCTACTACTACAAGCATAAGAACAAATTGAGTACGGCTCTTACTTCAGGAGTACAAGATGGATCCGCGAGCATTCAATCAGTGGATGGAGATGTTATATTGGAATCAAATGCTTTGTCAGAAGAACTTAATATCACAACTGCTCCTACCGTTTCGAATGTAACTGTAGATGTCGCTCCAACCCCGAGTACATCCAATTCCACTGATCAAGTCAATTCAAGTGAGAATTCGTATCTAGAATCGTTAGGTGAAATTAATGACAATTCAAATGCTCAAAAAATGAAACAGCGCAAAAGAGGAAAATTGAGATCTGTAGAAGAAGAAATTGAATTTGAAAGATCCAAAAAACAAAGACGAACAGAAGCTCAACGACGCTATTGGCAAAAGAAAAAAATTATTATGGCTCTTGCTTCAGGAGTACAAAATGAATCTACATCAAATATTCAAGTCGTTGATGAAACTATTACATCGGAATCGACTGCTTCAGCAGAGGAACTTAATGTCACAACTGCTCCAACCGTTTCAATTGTGACTGCTGACGTCGCTCCAAATTTTAATGTACCGAATTCTACCGACGCCCAAGAAGAAATAGAAGGACATGATCTCACGATTCTGAATGATTCTAGAAATAATAATTCTCAAAACAAAGGGTATATTAATTTCAATGAGATAAAACATCTCCCAGTCAACGATGTTCCAGAACATAATATTGGTCAAATGAATCTCATTTGTAAATATTGTAAAGCTCTACATTTCAGAAATGAAATAACAAGGGGATGCGATTCTTTCAGTGGATGCTGTGGACACGGAAAAATTATCCTTCCTCCTATGCCTGATCCTCCTGAATATCTACGTTCCCTTTTCGACGGTACGAATCCCAACTCAACGGAGTTTTATGAAAACATACGCTTCTACAATAATGCATTCGCTTTCGCATCTTTGAACGCAAACTTGGTCCAGTTCAGTGGTCGACCCGGGCCGTTCTGTTTCAAAATATCAGGACAAATTTATTATCAAATAAATACCTCACTTCACCCAAGTCGAAATGAAGCTCCAACCTTTGGCCAGCTGTTCATTATCGACCCAAACGAAGCCTTACATCACCGTTCCTCTGTTTTCGGTCATCTAAATTCTGATATTTTAGAATCTTTAGACACTATGATGAGAGAATATAATGTTTTTTCTCAGTCTTATGAAATGATGGCTACTGAATTGCGAAATCAGATTCAGTCTGATAGTGAAGCTCCATCTGAGTTACAATTACTATTTTCTTTGAAACCAGGTATGGATGAACGAAGATACAACTTTCAACGAGTTAATGAAGTTGCTGCAATTTTCTCAACAACAGCGGATGGTGAAATTCCTGAGTCGTTCGTCACTATTAGAAATAAAATCACGAAGTGTTTGCAAACTGTGAGTTCAATGGATCCAAATGTTGAACCTTGGATATATCCGATCTTTTATCCTCATGGTACACGAGGATGGCATCGCGATATTAACCAGGTTAACAGTGACAGACGAGTAACACGTAGAGATTATACGAAATATCGGCTTTCTGTAAGAGAAAATGAATTTAACGTATTTCTTTCCGGCAAAAGACTGACGCAACAGTATTGTGTAGATTCCTACGTTAAAATAGAGAAAGACGTTTTAGAATACTGCAAAAAAAATCAAAGTCAACTGCGAGTGGATACTTATAAAAATCTCAATGATTTTTTAAATACCAATGCTGCTAACACTAACTCTACTATTGGTAAATTGACTATTTTGCCTTCAACCTTTGTTGGCTCACCGAGAAATATGTTGCAGCATTATCATGATTCAATGGCAATTGTAAGACAGTTTGGAAAACCAGACATTTTTCTCACTATGACATGTAATCCAAATTGGCCAGAGATTAGAGAAAATCTTTCACCCGGACAACAGCCATGTGATAGACCTGACATAGTAGGACGAGTTTTTGATATAAAAAAAGATCACATAATCAATTTAATTGTGAAGCAAAATGTCTTCGGTAAAGTTGAAGCTTATGTATATGTGATTGAATTTCAGAAAAGAGGTTTGCCGCACATGCATTTACTAATTACTTTGGATAAACACAGTAAAAAAGAAACAACAGAAGCTGTCGATGCAATCATCTCCGCTGAAATACCGGATCCGACAACTGATGGAACTTTACACGAAATTGTCATGAAAAATATGATCCACGGACCATGCGGTGATTGGTGTATAGTTAACGACAAATGCTCTAAACGCTACCCAAAAACATTTCAAGATCAAACTACAATAAATGATAACGGTTATCCCACCTATCAAAGAAAAGATGATGAGAAAACCTACGTTAAACCTGGCGGATTTGTTGTTGATAATCGAAACGTTGTTCCGTATTGCCCGTTACTGTTAAAACTTTTCAACTGTCATATAAACGTTGAAGTAGTTTCAAGTATCCAATCTGTCAAATATATTTACAAATATATCTACAAAGGTCATGACGCAGCTTCAGTTGTCATACAACAAAACAACTCTGGAGAATCAGTAATCAACCATGATGAAATTAAACATTTCGTAGAAACACGATATGTTAGTCCTATTGAAGCTATTTGGAGAATATTCAGCTTCAAGTTACAGCAAAAAAGTCACACAATTTATCGTTTGCCAGTTCACTTACCTAATGAACACAATGTGATTCTGGACGGTAAAACACAAAAGCACAACTTATCAGAAGCGCTTAGTCAATTCACGATGTTGATGGAATACTTTCGCTTGAATGCACGAGATGTTGATGCCAGAGAGTATCATTATTCCGAAATTCCAAAACATTATGTTTTCAAGAAAGAAATCCTTGATGACAAAAAAGTTATGCGATGGCACAGACGTCAAAACTGTTTCAATTGCATTGGTCGAATGTATTCGGTTAGCCCAAACCAAACTGAATTATTTCATTTGAGAATATTGTTATTATCAATCAAAGGTGCTACAAGCTTCGAAGATTTACGAACTGTTCATGGAGAACTGCAACCTTCTTTTGCAGCAGCTTGCTTAGCATTGGGATTAATAGAAAATGATGATGAATGGAGAAAGGCTATGACTGAAGGAGTATCTTGGATGATGCCACGACAACTTCGATATTTGTTTGTCAGACTTCTAATTCATTGTCATCCACAGCATCCGCATGAGTTATGGCAGGAATTTAAATCTGCAATGTCCGAAGATTATGCAAGAAATTATGATAGCTTGCAAAGTGAAAAAATGGCATACGATGACATTATCAAATTATTACATGATCAAGGCTTCCGTGACTTCCAAGTTCATGACTTAGATGTAATGCAACCTATTATTTGTAACGTTGTTGAAATGACTCCACAGCAATACTCCGAAATTGGACAACGTCAATACACAATGATGAACGCCTCTCAAAAAGAAATCATAGATAAAATTTTATTATCTGTGGACGATCTCAGCAGTCAAAAGCTTTTTTTCATTGATGGACCAGGTGGAACAGGAAAAACCTTCATTTATAACACCCTGTACCATCTTCTCAAAGGAAAAAACAAAGTAATTAGTTCTATGGCATTCACTGGAATAGCTGCAACACTGCTACCTGAAGGAAAAACTGTGCACAAAACACTAGGCTTACCAGTTCCATTATTTTCAGATTCATCTTCAAGTATCAAGAAACAAAGTGAAGCAGGTCAACATTTAAAAGACACTGACTTATTTGTTTGGGACGAAGCTCCTATGGCTCCTCGAAGTGCTTTACAAATCATGCACAGAACTTTGAAAGACATCGAGGGAAATGATTTGCTGTTTGGAGGGAAAATAATCGTTTTAGGAGGTGACTTCCGACAACTCTTGCCGATTCAAGAAAATGCGACTAGAGATGAAACAATCAATCTTTCCATTAAATTTAGCTATTTGTGGAAATATTTCACACAGTACAAATTAACTGAGAATATGCGAGTTCTACCAGGTGAAAAAGAATTCGCCGAGTTTGTATTAAAAGTCGGAAATGGTGAATTGAATAACAATAACGATGAAATTGAAATTCCTTCATGCTTATTAGCTAATGAAAATTCCGATATTGTTCATGAAATTTACGGACAAGTATTAGAAACTCGGGAATACAAAAAAGCATCATCAAGAGCTATTCTTTCTGCTCGCAATGCTGATGTAGACGAAATTAATAAACGTGTTGTTGAATTATTGGATAAATCAACTGAACGCGTTTACACCAGTATTGACAGTATAGATGTTTCAGATGATAACGGTGAAATCGCAGCAACTGTTTTACCTGAATATTTACACACCTTATCTCCACCATCTTTACCACCGCATGAGTTACGTTTGAGAAAATATTCTGTAATAATGCTTATTCGAAATCTCAACATTGATGAAGGGTTGTGTAATGGTACAAGACTATTGATTCTTGATTTCAATGACCACATTCTCAAATGTGAAATTTTGACTGGAGACAAATCAGGGACTAAAACATTCATTAACAGAATGACAATTCGATGCGAGAATGTGTACCCGTTCAATTTTAAACGGCGTCAATTTCCTATTAAACTTGCGTTTGCTATGACGATTAACAAATCTCAAGGGCAAACATTTGAAAAGATCGGCATCGACTTGAGAAAAGAAGTTTTCAATCACGGTCAATTTTATGTTGCAATATCCAGAGTAAGATCGTGGGATTCATTGAAAATTTTTATAAACTCTAATGGTAGAACGAACAGTAGGAATCTAACGAAAAATTATGTATATCGCGAACTTTATAATTGAATTTAATTACAATCTAAAAAAAACCGTGATACATACACATGCGCAAGCTCTCTATAAAACATTTATTTATAAGTGTTAAATTACACTCGAGAAATTATCAAAAATGTGAAAAAATTGAATATGGATGAAATTATACACTTTTTTCATATGTGATGTGATATATGACACCTTAGAAATTATCCATTAGATAACTAATCATAGACATCCCGCCCGGAGGGCGGAATCACTCATCTAGTTAGATTAAAAGCAGCGTCTCTTGTGGCAGCTTGAGATCCATTAGTGTCTATTGTACCACCCCATTTGTGCCTCGTTACCACCCCCGTTTTATTCCGAGGCAGCCCCATCTCGAAGCCAGGTACTTCTCAATAGTAATATGCTCACTTCATACTTCTAACCGTTCAGCCGGTACGTTCTCTCTTTTTTATTTCTTTGCTCCTCTCGCTCCCCCTCGTATTTCTTGCGTACACTCGCTTATACGCCAGATGATGTTTTGTCTTTGTCCAAAAAGTCGATCCCTTGGCGCACACACTGAGACGCAAGCCGCCTTTGCATGTGTACGTATGCCACCTTTTGCTTAAGCTCGACGGGAAAAAAAAAGTCGCGGCAAGTGGCGCGCTGCTCGCGATGAAAAGAAATCTTTTCTCATTGCGCGAGAGAAATCGCCCAGAGAGTTAATATGCCGATGGTACACAGCTGGCGGTAATGATACCCTGAATGAGACCAATTAGTGCATTTGGTGCAAGATTATGCACCCACTTGGCCAATCGCGCTTTTTAAAGAGCTCCGTGAAAAAGACAAGATACAAATGACAAAAGCATGATGATGTAAAAGACGCTCGGCGGACTTCATTTCCCTCAATTTTTCTCCCAATGGGATGCACAACACTTTGAGCAGTCGAGTCGCCCGGCACAGAGGGAAAACGAGATTGTGCCTTTCAAGGGAGGACTGTGTTCGAGCACTTTTTGCACATGATTTTGTTTTATAATTTGATGTGGGCGGCGTGAATGCGCCATCAGTTAAGATGCTAATTGAGCGACGTGTCATCGCAACTGGGGGATGCCCAATTGAATCTAATTTAAATTTAAAGGGCGATCAACAATATATTGTTCCAGGGACAATTTCGGAATCAATTTTGAAAATTGGTTCCAAAGTTTTTGACTGAAAAAAGAAGCAAGGCAAAAATTTGAATGGTAAATTGTTTGCAGTGTTAAACAAAGTATTTTGTTTAAGACAAACAACAAAAGGTGGAAGAACAGTGACGTTTGAATAATTCTGACGCAGCGACGGAAAACGTTAATGCAAATTGTGTGTATTGACTCTAAATCCGATGAAATTGCGTGATTATAAAGCCGAAGCGGAATGTCTGGATGCGGCACAATTGATCATGATTACACTACAATAGGTGCACAGACGCACGGAATCTTTGAGAACTTTTAGGGTTCACACGTTGTGAAGCTGAGTGTATGGTTATGCTTAAAAATTAGTATTATATGTGATCCCATGTAGGAAGCGTACACACTTCATTAAAACTATTAACATTCGGTTCCCCGGTGGATATTGGCTGGGCGCAAGCGCGCCTTCCAGTATATAAATGTCTTAATCTTTTTAATTCCTATAAAAAGGTTTGCCAAAACCAGAAGCATATAATGGTATTAAGAAAATTTCCGTTGTGCTCATTCGTGTAAACAACATTTGTTCACTCAGATGTTATAAATATTTACAATCGACCAATTTTATAATTACAAAAAAAAATATCAACAAATTCCTCTTGCAATTTCTTCGTTAATAAAAAACAAATTGTAATTTTTTAATTTGTAATCAGATTTTAAATTTAATTAGAACCAAAAGTTTGAAGTTAAACGAAACATATATTAAATGTTGTAATAAAAAGTTCAATCAAAAAGCAGATTTTGTTATTTCAAATGCAAATTAAAGTTCTAACGTGTTATTACCAAATCAGAGCGAAAATAATTTTTTGCCTCGTTATTTAAGGTTACTCAATTTGATGCTTTTCAATAGACCATCTGTCACTCAAATCTCGCCGTGATATTTGACTCCTCTACAAATCCCATTCAATCTACATTGTGTTTCATCTCGTTATACTTTAAAGACGGAATTTCGCACATTCATTATTTTGGCGACGAAGAATAAAACTCCCAACAACAAACATTGTGACAGATAAAATAAATTTGTACAGAGGTAAAGCGGATCTCGCATCAAATTCGAAGCACAAGCACATCCGCGCTTGTCACCCCGCCATTCCGATAAAAAAGGTGGTACGCACACGCTACGAACATCGCGCAAATCAAATCATCGTTCGGAAACCATATTTTCGGTTCTTACGAAACTTCAGGACCCAACTTTCTGCGAGGGCGTAACAAAAAAAGAGAGAAAAAAAAGAAATCTCGAACAAAATTCGCTGGCTCACATTCAGGAGCCTCGCACAAAAGAGGTTGTTTATATTCAATTCCTTAACAACCCGACGACAACACATTTGACAATTGAAACGCATTGCGCCGCGAGCGTTTCCTACTTTTCTAACCAAATTGCACGCAACAATCAGTCTTTGATTGTATCAAAGCCCCTTACTTATCCTCCACTATTTCACTCGACGGAAAATACATTTAGGGTCAAAGCAGCAGAAAGCAGCAGAGCGCCCGGTCTCTTGAAAAGTTCGCGTCGAGGCTGTTAGCGCGATTAGGCCCGCGAGAAATGTCCGACCCCAAGTTGCGAGCTTTTACCAAGGCTCTGTTTCTGCCGGATACGTATCCATTTACTTGGCCGCGCAAATGCCTCCTAACCGATGGTTGAGGGCGCTTTTTAATGGCCGCTTAAGGGGATTTTCGGACGCGTAATTAGGGGCGACGCGCAGGCGAACAAAAAGAAAATCAAGAACGAGCCTAAGTGTCGCCGTTCCGGGTCGGTTGCACGATTACGCTCGGTTTGGCGGTTCCCACAGAGAGGTTATTGGTTCGCGGCGGTATCACGCGCGCCAATTGAAAGTTGATCGGCGTATCACCTAGCCGGGTAACGAGCCTATCCCGGCATCCTTTTTTTTTGTCGGCCGTTTAGGCGACTTGTGAATGCACGACCTCCCGTGGCGCCGGCAGATGCAAACACCCGTGTTGCGGCCACGCATGTACTTGCTTTTATTGTCGCGCTCTGTGTTTAGCCACAAAAGTATCTTTTGAAAGGGGACACGCGGTGGCATTGCAGGGCGTGCACTTACGAGTTTGTTAGTATTCATTGCCGAGAAAAACTCTCCTCGGTAGCTCGAGAGCAGCTCAATGGAAACATTTCACTTTTCTCTGTGATTAACAGACCGATTTCACCCAATTTGTAATGTGCCCCCTCCGACATTGGCCGTTTCTTCGGGCTTGTCGACGTGTGTTTTGATCCAGCCTAATCGTCGGCATCAAAACGTTTTTATACACATTTTGACTCAATTTCGTCCGATTACAGGAAGCTCAATGGTCTCCTTTTCTCAGATATATCAAATTTACAAAGTGCCACTTCTATCGGGATACAAATATTTTGACGAAATGAAACACGAGCAGATGGAGAGGATTTTTCCTATAGCAATTGTATCATTTGAAAAAAAGGTATACAGTAATGGTTTGTTTCTTATTCTACTTTTTTTTTTTTTTTTTTTGAATTGTCACAAAAAGGATCTTTGGGATTTTTTTTTCAAAACTTTAAAATCAGGATTTTGGTAGAATTTTTATTTTTCACTGTTGAACAAAAAGCCAAGAGAAAATTCATTAAAGCTGTGTGGTAGTTGAAACTTTAATTACAGTGTAATTTTTTTTCCTTTCATCGAGATAAATTCAATATTGAATTCATAATTATGGCGAAATCTGCTTACAATTACGCACGGTAAATATTCAATAAAGTATCGAACAATACGATAAATCCTGTTTGCCGCAAATCGACTTCTTTTACACAATGCGCCTTTTTCATAGATGACATAATAAGATTGTTTTGGTATCGGGCATTATTCGCCAGACACTGAAAACGAGACAAAAGACGAAAATATGATAAGTCAGCAACGATACCGCATCTATGTGGAGCGAGATGATTTGCGGCTTGCAAGTATCTGTGTTATTGATCAGATCTCAATATCTCAATTACGTTTTGAACCGGGATCTGCCGTTTGTTTGCCGGAGAGATTTTAGAGCCAGGCTGTATTGTGTGCCAGCCACCCCTGAGCTTCGACTCGGGCTTAACTTTTTATTCTCCTTCAAATTGCAGGTTCTGTATCACAGGCTGCCACGGAACAGGGTGTAAATCGAATGAAACAATGGAGATTTGCCTTTCGTTTTACTCATCTGCGTCCTTCTTTCGTTTTTCTTCTTTTTTTTGTTTAATGTCGATCCGCTTACCCGTCTGATGCTATATTAGGTTGAGATTAACTAGCCTATAATTGCATGCCTCGTGTGTGTTTCTCCGCGATATTATAACCGATGTATATACAATTATATTGCAATTTGCAGTATGCACACACACGAAAAGATCAAATATTTTATTACGTAACGTCGTCGGAGAGACGAACGGTATGCTTTATTAAATTAATCAAGTTTCTCCGTTGTAGTGACAATTTACATCCAGCAGGGCTCGAACTTATAACAGAATAGCCTTAAAAAGATAATGAGTATTTCTAAAATGAATTCAATTTTTAATTATACCTCCACCCGATTGCGAGCAAATTAAATTACCGAAGCTCAACTTTGAAGGAGAGCAAATCGTCGCCCATTTTCATCTGCAAATGATTAGCGAGTAAATAATTTTAAGTTGATCGCTTTTTAATTGAAATTGATTTTTATGATATTCAAGGTATTCCCTGTTAAATTCAATTTTGTACGCTCAACGCCAGTCTTTGTTGTACACAGTACTTTCATTCAACATTCACATTATTATCCTTCTACAAAAAAAAAAAAAAAAAAAAAAAAAAAAAAGAAGGAAGGAGAAAAAAAAGCAAGTTTGGTGATCGATAAATGTGTGTGTAGCAAAGATTGAAATACATTGCGAAATGTGAAATCCGTTGAGCACAATAACCAAAATATGAGTAGTCCACACTGGGCAACTAATAACGTCTGCCATTAAGCCCTGACCGAGCACAGTGCGATAAAGATGCGCGCACGTGTCGACACGTGTCCCACCGAGGAACCAGTTCGTTTTGTCAATTTGTCGTGGCCCTTTTATTTAATTAACTTCGATTTTCAACGAATGCGCATCGTGACAGATGTCTTAACTAATTGTTACGAATCGTTAGCCATAAATGTCATACACTTGAGTTGACTAATTTTTGATCGCTCCAAACCTAAATCGCAGTGCGACAAAAAGAGAGTCCATTAGGTCCTAATCGTGCGATTCGAACAAAATAGCTGGCAATAAATTTCAAACTGGATGAACCAAGTCAACTCTGCTCCAATAATTGTCTAAATTTTCAGCTCAACGTGTATAATCTTCTGTGGAAAGAATTTAAGACAGTGTTTTATTCCCATATTGAAATAAATTTTTTTTAATAACAAAATAATTTTATTATATTTATTAACGTTTTGATAACAAGGTACAATATTTTGATACAGAGTTATTTGTTTTCATTTTGAATTAACTTTAAACACATAATTGACGTTAATACAAAAATAATATTATAAAAAAGTTAAAATGTGGGTAGAGACACCCAAAAATTAATATTATATCAATGAGTAATTTATTTTCATTTTTGTATACCAAAATAAATAATGTGTTATTCAACCATAATTTTATAATATCCATAATGAATTATTAAATAGTTTCTGATATCAATAATTGTGATGTTAAGTTCTGAAAAGATAATGTACCGATATTTTGGAAATATTATTATATGTGAAAATATCTTACCTCACAATTTGGTTAGAATTTGGAATGTCTCGACGTAGAACACGTCCATAAGGTCTGTCTGCGATTGAACTGAAAGAAAGGAAAAAATGGAATAGAATGAGATGGATGGCAAATAAATAGATATATTAACGTCGCTTTGAGGAACGATCTCGAGCGCAAATCGGTGTATCGGGATTAAATGTTTGGTTGCGTCTTCAGTCGCACGGTGCATTCGGCATAAATACGCTCGTGTTTCCAGGATGGATATCTCGCTTTCTCGAAGCGCCAAGTTCCATTCACGCATACACTAGCTTGCAAACAGATTTCCAAGTTGAGTCGAATATATTGAAATAATCTCGGCAAATACGACAAGTTCGGTTATGAAATTTGCCGAAGGGCTTGTGAGCTCTGTTGCTCTTTCTCTCTTTTATCGTGCCTCTCCCTCGGGTTCTTTTCGTCTTTGTCTGACGCGCGCGCGACGCCGACGCGTCTGCTCGCTCTGAGCGCGCTAACCCCCCGACCTCGCGCATCTCTTGCCGACCTGCTTCAAGTGATATTTGCTCAAAATCGGTTCAATAGCAACTTGGGTATTCCGCCTGTTCCTCTTATACGTTTTGGTACCGCGCCACCCTCGTGCCCCATTCGCCGAATCGTCATAGCCGCAATCCGTCCCGGAGTTCGTACTTACCATCCAATAATTGTTCAGCATTCGTCAAACATTCGGGATATAGCAGACTCGCATCAGAGTTAGCTCCGAGTGACAGGCTTCTGAAGCATGCAGCGCGGATTATACAAGCCATCAAATTGCAAGAACATTGTGCGTTACACAGAAGAAATTATATTACCACCGCCTCCTCTCTCCGAGTCATACAATTAATAACTTGGCCCCGGCTTTATGACAAGAGTTCGCCTCTCTCGGATGCGATGCACCAATTCTGCGCGCGCCACCCCAAACTTTACAAGTTTAACAACTTGTATTTTCATTCGCCTTATTAATTCAATGACCTTTCTCACAAACCTCGTTTATCATTTCAATTACGAAATTTCCTTCAGCCGTCACGCATGATCCACATATACATTTTCAGTCTCCGAAACTTATTTTAAAACCAGTGTCGGACCTAGCTTTTTGATTGTTTCATCATCGTTATGATGGTGATTTTTAATTTTTGCAAAAATGACGCCCTGATCAAAGGGACAGCGCGTTTAATAATGCGCCGACAATTGCTCGTCGTGTTAATGAAAAAGTGTCAAAAAGCATTTCACGGTTTGGCGTTAAACAATGGGCTGTGATGTTGCGACGATGCTATTGATACAATTATACGTCATTATCGTGTACGTTGATGCGTGACGTGTAACTTTTGAAGGCATCATCGGTGACGCTCTCGCGCAAGTGTGTGAAAATATGTATGCATGCGCTTTAGAATGCGTAGTTGAGCAGAAATCGAAACCTTTGATACCACGGGATGGGACAATTAAACGCTAAACTACCCCTCGAGGGCAAGCGCGCACCCCTAATGCGCTCTTTATGGCGACTTAATACCCCTAATATTGCATGCGACCCTTGTTTATAACCAGTTCAGTGCATCCCACTTTCTCTTTCTTGTTACCAAACTACATCTGTACTCGCCATTTCACGCTCATTTTTATCATTAACATTCTAATTCGACGCGTCGTCGCTTTCATATCCGACCCGCGTGTAACTCACTTTTACAAAATTTTGCACCAAATTTCGTTACTTAGTGTACTCGCTCTATATTCACAACTTAAAATGCTCGTTTGAATAAACTTTGCATACCATTGATATGTAAAAATTCAATTTTCACGATGATGATTTTTTAACCGAGTTTCATTCATATATGAATACAGTTGCAAATAACCGAAGAGGGGGGAGGAGACAAAAATTGATTTTTTCACTCTGGTATATATAAAATTTATTCATTAAATCCGGGACTTGTTTTTGTGTGAAATAATCGTTTCATTTTGACAAAGTTTTCCGTATGTGCAAATTTCATTAGAGGAAAGGAAAGTAATATAGCGCAACGGATAAACGAGTGATTGTGAGAACCCCTGGTTCCAGTCATGGGAAAAGTTGATTTCGTGTTTGTACGAGAGATTTACCAGCCGAATAATGCAATGTAGACAGCTCTATTGAATCGTATCTAATATGTCTGTCACCACCGTCAAGTCTCTATTTGGTCAAGTCTATAAGATCTTGATTAAATCATGAACAATTGTCCGTAGGCTGCAAGCGGCAATGTGCACATTTTTACGAAATGCTATTTAGAGTATTTAGTCGGAGCTTATTCATAGTTACAGGCAAACAAAGTTATGTCAATACTCAAAAAGAGAGCAAACAAAACGTCACGCGAAATGAAAATGTTCCACCGAAAAAAAAGGAAGGAGCATCCGTGATTTCAAACGGGCTTCAAAATTAAATTTTCATTTTATTATTTCACCCCGTTTATTTATTTATTTCTTCTGGAAATTTGCACATTTTTTTAGTCATTAAAAATATTAAATGGTCGAGTAATTTTTATATTTTATTCTCTTTTCTTTCTGTTGGTGGAATTCGTTTTCATTGAAGCGAGAATAAAAATTTCCACGCAAAATGACGAAGTGTTAATTTTATTATACGGTTCTTTGGAAATGCGGTTTGCGGCCTAACACTTGCACGCATAATTTGGTCGTCGATCTGGCGCGGTGCATGAATCAAAGATGCGTTTACGACACTTGTCGGTAAACTTCAACAGTCTTTGCGATCGTTCATCTCACTTCAGCAAGATCGGAGTCTTGTCTCTGAAGTGAGTCTTGTTTCTCGGCGGACAATGCATCAAATGAACCGAATTTGCGAAACCCGTAACCTCGAATGCCGCGTCGGGCCCTTTCAACGTCGCAGTGTTGTGTTGAAAGTGGCCGGGGCGGTGTTTCCAAAGGCGTTAGAACTAACACTGTATACAAGGTGTCAAGTGAAAGAGGTTGCCAGGTACTTTGAGAGGTCCCTCGAGAGTTCATTACGGGCACACGTACTTCACCAAATGCGATCTTGCTTGACCGCGTCTCAAAACTCGTACAATTCCTCGCTCATCTTCTTTTTATTCCACACTTTTGCCTTTCTTATTCGTTTCCGAAAGTGTGTATTCCTGGCTTATGCGAACGCGGCGGTTCAATGGATTCATTGTTGCTCGTCACAATGATTCAAATTCGACGATAAACGAAATAAATTCCACAAATTCAATGTGGATTTATTTCTGACAAAAAAAAAAATCACGTCGGCACTCACAAACATGTCTATTGCTCCTGGTTCAAACAATAACACGGCTTTAATTAACTCAATTCTTGTTGTTATTGTGTTTTTGCAACGTTTATAACAATTGGCTTTTTCAATAACTGAAATTCATTATAACTAACTTCTTTCAAGAGAGAAAAAAAAACGTTTCCACAATAATTAGAAAATTTATTTAAAAGGGTGATACTCAATTGCGCCGGAATAAAAATAATATATGCCACGCAGTTCGCCCGGTGCGCATTGAAAATTCGTACACACAATTGGTTCGATTTCGCAGCCTTGCAAATTTTTCTCAGAGCCGATCTGATTATGTATGATTATTAATATATAACTGATATTATATATGTTGATTCGGCGCAACTGCGTAATGTAAACGCAGGATTCTTATATATTTTTTTCATGTCGGCGCAATTGCAGAAGCCCCATTTAAAATTTACTAAACTATTAATTATCCGGTGTCTCCAATCTGTGCAAATTCTTTAGTTCCAACTGATTTCAACTATCAGTACTTTCTCAAATTTTCAAAAAAATGGAATCTGAAAAGTTAAATTTTATAAAAACATAATTGTCAAAATTATATCAACAGATTTTATTGGAAAAAGTTGAATATATGGATTATATTATGATATTATAATTTTTCTACTCATATATTAAATTTTTTAAATTATTATTATTTACAACAGTAAAGTGTACGCATTGTTGAGGGTGAGAGTTTTTCATTTATTCTATTTTTTTTCAAGAAAAGTAATTCTAATTAGATGTGAACTTTTTGGGGATGATTGTTGGATTATATTAACGTGGAGCTTAATGAGTTCTATAACGCTCTGTAATGAAATTCGTCTATTAAAACGGAAGTAGATTATAATTTTCAATGAGTGATGCAATACTTAACCGTCTGCGAGTTTTGGTCCGTGATGATTTCACTTGATGAGGTGGATGTTACGGTATTGTTAAGGTATTATCATGGGAATCTCCATTATTTTGATTTACTTGCATTTAAACATTTGCAAATTACAACTATAATATTTGGCAATCGTACGATCGAAACGGTGCTAAAAATTTGATACGCAGTTTTTGCATAAGCATTCAAAATGATTCTTCATCCTCACACACAAAAAAAAGAAAAAAAAAAACAAGTCATCTTGTACCTTGCAGGCCAATAATGCAGTTCCCCTATCATATAAAAATGACCCACCCCGGCTGGGCAACGTTAAACCGTTCAATCAAGAAAACCCATTTCTCATAACATTTGTCGGAGCTAAAAATCAGAACCCCCGTGGTGCACGGGCGATCACACGATATCAGCCGAAATCGAATAGCTCTTGCACGCCGGAAGTGGAGCCGAACCAACGAGGTGAGTTGAATTACAAAAATGATAACGCGAACGAACAGAAAAGCGCGATATATAATATACGAAACGCGAAATTCAACGGAGTGCCTGCGACGAAAGGCGCGGATTTTTTCTCCTTTAATTGAATCCATCGACAATTTGTCCAGCGAAAAACTCGTCTACGATATTTTTGCCTGGCGGACACCGTCTCTCTCTTTCTCTCTCTCCTCGCTGACAAACGTGGCGGCGTAAAGCTATTAAAATTCATAACCTCGGACATACACCGAGGGTTTGAAAATGCGGAGTGACGGCACTTGCGGGGCCGTGGGGGCGTAGGGGTTGGCTTCAATTGAAGTAACTGAATTTGCGGACTCGCTCGTGTGAGCTTAGCGCGAGTTCAAAAACAGCAGACAGAGCGAGAAAGATAGAGGGTGACAGACAAATAGAAATAAAGTGAGCAAGGCGCGCGGACACGCTCGAAAGTTGAAAAGAGACGGACGCATTGCTCGATGGCACGCCCGCGGCTCAATTTTGAATATTCATCCCTCCCTTTCGAGAGGCGCGCAGACACTCCGCCAGTGCGATGGACAATGGAGGCGGGCACCGATCGGATTATACCGACCTCTTTGGTGACGAAACATTATAATCGTCCATTAAAAAGTTCGTCGCGACGTCCAAGCTGTCTCTACACATGCCTTTGCCTTCTTCAATTTACCTCGAGCGCCACAATCACCGACTTACCATACTTACGAATAATGCATGCCGTGCAATAAATCTCAAAGCCGCGTCGTCTGGGTTTCCCATGCAAATTCAATCACATATTCACAGAAACATTTGTATTCCAAACAATAATCAAACGTTACTCATCGCTCCTCAGCGGTAGCTCTCATGTTTATCTTGTCGAATTGCAAAATAATCTTCCAAACTTTCATAGCTTTATTTCATCATTTATTATTTTTGTTTTGTTTTGTTTTCTTTTCTTTCAATTACTATCCGACAGTTGTATTTTGAAAATATAACTCTTGTTTGAAAATAAATTTTTATTTCTTTATTTATTTATTTTTTTTTTAATATTGTGTCTCTGTTTTTTGTATAAAAAGTTCGTACAATTTGAATTTACATTTACGGGGACGATAATTTGGTTAGGTAGTCGATAAAGCAAATTTCTGCAAAACGGTAAGACAAGGGATGAACGTCGATTTTGTACCGACAAGTTGGTCGAACTGCTGTTGTAGTACGTGGCGCAGCCGCAGCGAGTCGGTACAAGTTTGAGAATTTTTTACCCTCACTTGGCATCGCATTTTTACCGTTCGATCATTTGGCATCGATTTCCCGAGCCATTTTCAAAGAACAAACTTCAGAATTTAACTTTATCATTGACAAATATTTAAAAATGATAAAGTCTGTGGTAATAACATTTGTCCGTCAAACAATCACTTTGATCGGATTTGTTACAAAAAATTTGCATTCAAAGCAAAAACAAATGCCGCCAGATGAATTGCATTGGACAAAATATTAATCGTTTATTGAATGAAAAAAAATTGCATGTAAAAAATGTTATTACCTTTTTGTTATCAAGCCGGAGGTTTTGAGCCATTGTATATTTTGCGTTTGTTCATTGTTTGTCGTAGAAGTCGATAGTTTTCGCAATTAAAATCAATTACTTTCATAAACAATATAACGAGTTTTTTAGATTGCCGAGCAATAACAATTTCTGTACGGAGCCGTAAAATAATATTCATTTTCAAAGTGGAATTACAGTGCCGAGTGTGAGATGAAAGATCGATTTTTAAAATTAAATCCATCGGCAGTTTGATAAAAAAGCTCATCTATTTTGTCCGATGGAATTTTTTCTCTTTTGAAAGCTCCGGAGCGAAAGCACTGCAATTTATCACAAATTTAAAAAAGCTGAAGGCCCATAAGTTCATTGCCTGTAAAATACTTATGCACTCTATTCACGAATTTGTTGTTCCAATGTAAAATGTTGCAAATATTTATCAATCGAATTACACGCGAATTGCTCCTTTTTTTCATCACTCGCAAAATAGTTCATACATTTTTTTGTTTACCTTTATTTCAATAAACAAAACAAACTAGTTATTATTCAACGATAATTTGTTTAAATCATCCTATATAATTTTGCAAAAATCATTGCACAAAGTGGAACGGGGATAACACATATCGTGTATTGATGATTCAATTGGTTCTTGATTTTGCGGATTACGCTATCGTTTCTAGCAGTGCACTGTTATAATTACGGAGTAGCAATCAATTAACCCACCAATCGTGCGTTGATTAAGGGGTCGATTGGAATGTAATGAGGCTGTAGGTGGTCAGTGATAATTAACGTTCGTGGAAATCACGCGATGCGTACTGCGTAAAATCAAATGTTCGTCACAGGAAACGAAATACTCGATGCGCGCTGACAAAGGTGGTCACAATAATATTCCAGTTTCTGTTCATTTTGTGCGCCATAATATTAGTATATTGCTTTAATTTGGCATTTTTCAATCGTCGCCGAACCCTCGCAATATTGCACCAAAACATATATTCAATGACTCGTATGAACCTGAGTGACAATTCCCACCCCCCTCCCCCCACCTCCCCACCTTCCACCATAAACAAACGCACCGCTTGAGCTGTAAATGAAAAATTAAATGCAGCGCTAATAATTAAGTACATTAAACACGGAAGTTGTTACGTTTGTCTTTCTTCTCATTATTGTCATACTCTTTTTAATAACACAAGTCTGTGATTTTTTTCCCCCGAGCGGACTGTGTTCTCGTCACCTTGCCTATTTCATTATAATTAAGGTTGAAATTTACTTTTCTGCGCGCATATTTTGCACCGCAGACGAGGCTGACCCCACAATTCGCATATACATGAGTACAGCCACTCCCTCCCCCCTCCACGATGCCTCCCACCAGGCCTCCGTTTCGTCGCTCCCCGCAAACTGTCATACTTGCTACCAAGCCGCAAAAAAAGAGAGATACGTTTATTTTAATGAGAATGCAGCTCGTTTATTGTAGCGCTAACTCTTTCTACCCAGTCGGTTCCCCCCCTCACCTTGCAGCTATCCTTGCACTGACTCGTCTAATGAACACTTAAGTAAATATTATCTCTGCTTATGTACTCGCCAACTTAGTATGACTTTGGCTTTAATTAATAATGCTAAACAGCTTCCACGACGTTTTGCCGCCGGCGGTCGCTGGGCTTTAGCACGACGCATTAATACGAGCAGTACGTTTCGAAATTTCACATTTTAAAACGAAAAGACAAAAAAAACTTGTCTTTCAATTCCGAACAATTTCTTTTTCTGTGTTGTACTTGGATCAAACAAAAGAAGAACACTCTTTCAGTCGTTACAGTTTAGTCAATAAGATGTGATTCCTTGAAAAACGAATTACTGAATTTTTCTCTCTGATGGAATCAATGTTGAAAATATCATAATTAATTTTGACTTTTTTTCCGACGTCGTTTTTTTTTTTTTTCAAATCAACCAATTTGTCTCTATCTTTTATGACGATTTGACGGGCATGTCGCACATTTTCTTTATTAAGTCATATGTTAATTGATAAATTTTTTAATTCAAAAATCAGTAAGTATACTTCAATATACATTCAAAGTAACGGCAAGACCGTTATAAGTTTTTGTAGTTATTAGTTGTTATTTTTTGACTAAAAAAATTATGAAAATCGACTAATTTTTGGATAAATATATCTTAAAACTCTCTCTGAAGTTGAATTATATATGTTTGATAGTACTGTTACACCATACATCCAAGTTTATGAAATGAAAAATTCATGAAATAAAAGTTAAACCGAAAATAAAATAAAATTTCGAGTTTTTTCAGCCAAAAGGATTTCTAATAGTTTTTTTTTTTTTTTCAGTGCAAATGTCAAACTGACAAAACTGAAATCCTTTTTTGATGAAATTACCTCGTTCGTTGGTCCAGTAGTTGATAGACATAGGCGAAGCTTCGACGCGGCACTCAAGAACAACGTCGGTGCCGAGCGGCGCTCCAAGAAGCTGGTTTGGCACGTTGATTTGCGGGATGACTGTAAAAATGAATGCATAGTTGGTACAGTTAACTCATCTTCACACAAGTGTGGAGAAATTATAATGCCTGAGTTGATCATTTGAGCAACAATTCGCGTCGCAAGATTGATGATGGCGCTTGAAAATTGTTGAGCGCCACGCGACGAAGACCTAATGGCCTCATTTGAAGTATGACTTTATAATAACTTACACTGAACGGTAACGATGATGCGTTTACTAATAGCTGGGGGAATTCCGTTGCTAGCTATGCATAAGTAAGGACCCATTTCGTGCCTCGTAATATCCATCAGTCTCAACTCTTCTCCTTTGTGCTCTGTTACTTGTATTTCTGAAAATGACGAGTGAATTATAAAATAAATTGTATAACCTTGATAAAAAATTATTTCCAGCGAGTTAGCAAAATGAGTCATGTAAATATCAATTCTGAGTCATTTACGTGCAACACTCTATGGGAGTATGAGTGGTTCCTCGATAAAAAAAGAGCTCTAAACGAGTTTATCATTTCTGCGAACATGTAAAAATTCGATTCCACGAGAGATAACATTTCGTCACTGGCGAAACGCTTATTTACTGAAAATGCACTTAAAATTAAATCAATTTCTCTGTCTGCATCAGGGAAGTTCCCAAAAGAAATTTTTTTATTTTCCCGAAAAATGAATTTTACTGTATTGAAATTGTATTGACGCTATTTCGTTTTATCAAATTTATGCGCATATTATCCTGAATTATTCGTGTTATTAAATTAAGCAGAACACCGTGCTCGAACAACTATGAGCAACCATATGCTACCGCTAAGTAACAAGTTAATTTGATTGGATTCTCACACAGACGAGATTTCGTTACATGAAAGAAATGACGGTGGCTTTAGAGAGGCTTTCGTTATAAACATTACGAAATTGTGAAAATTTTTTGAACAGAATCGGTTTTGTCTTGCAAAAAATACAGTTAATTACATAGTGAATGAAGTTTTTTTACTTTCGAGAATATTATATCGTTGTGCACTTCTGGTTTTATAAGAACACATTTTTAACTATGACAAAATTTGGTGAACTGTCAAAATTCTACTGACATTTTTTTAACATAACAAATTCAGACTTGCTTTGACGTAATCCATAATATTAAAAAGTAGAGTGCACATAAAAACCATTTCTCAGAAAGGAAAAAAATCAAACACCGAAAAAAATCGTGACTTCAAAAAAATTTCACTTTTTGTATAAAGTAGAAGATTTTGGATTTATATGTAATCGTCACTTATTTTAAATAAAAATTCACAGAAATTATTAGAAACAGTTTACTTATTCAAATTTAGAAAGAAGATAAATATGAATATCAATGGCTCTGATGCAAAAACGGATATCTCCATTTTCAAAAATTGAAGAAAATTTTAAAACGTTATAAAAAACCGTGGTTAAAGTCAAATAATTGATTTAGACATTTCATAATTGGTGCCTCGATTATAAAAATAAAATTTATAACTATTTTGTTTAATTTAATTGTTTGGGGGTCTGCATAAGGGCTGCAAAAATGTCATTTCATAATACAATTTTGGATTATGAATTCCATGAAACAAGTACAAATTTTCGGTGATTTCAAAAAATTATTAATTCATTATCTAAAATTGTATTATATGAAATGACACTTTTGCCGTCTCTACCCAAAAATACAACTGAATTGATGAAAACAGCTATCAGTTTGATTTTCATAATTGAGGCACCAATTATGAAATGTTAAAATCAATTATTTGACTTTAACCAGGGTAAAGTTCAATATTCAAACAATTTGCATTCAACGATTTACATTTTTTGAAATACAAGAATGGACTTTGCATGCCATTAGCATATTTGTGAGTTAAATTTTTAACCGGATTTTTATATTTGTCAATTATAGAGGTTCAAATATTCAAAATTTTAAATCCAGCATTGATATTTTTATTTCATCAACTTTATGATTTAAAACTGATAACGTTGTTGTTACACAAAATATCCAAGTTTATGAAATGAAAATATCGATATAAAAATGAAAATTTTTAAATTTAAAAATATGAAAGGAACGTGTTTAATAACAGAAACCACATAGGAACGCCTAAAATATATGTGTAGCGTACATCCAAACTGTCATACATATGCAAGTTTGTGATGATTATTTAGTAAATTATTCATTTTGGTATTAAAAATAAAATTTTAATTTCAAGAACGTTGTTAAATAATTCAAAAGATTGAGAACAAATAAATAACAAAATACGTTGATGTGCTTACTGCGTGCTTTGTGGGTAGGTGAATTAGATGATCCTTCCTCGCGTATTGTAATCCTTTTTTTATCTTCTCTTCTCCAACTTACCGTCGGCGTGGGCTTACCCTGAGCTCGACATTTGAGTTTCACCTGCGAGATTCATTGCTAAGTATAAATCGTGCATTGAAACGGCAAAAGGCACGCTAACAATTAACTATTCATATGGCAAATCTTGCCTGAAAGCTCCATTACTAAATTATTTACGGACCGAATTGAAAGCACGGTAACGAGGTAACTAAGAATGAACCGAAAATATCGCGAGCAACCCTGATTTGTCAGTCCTTTTTGAATTACATATCGAATTTTGCGCTCATTTTATCATTGGATCAAACCGTAATTATTAAATTTAAATTCCACCATTTATAATTTTAGAATCGCCCATCCTTGTCAATCGTTAATTAATTCATACATCAACAAATTGGTGTTCTAACATTTGCCGCGATAAAATCATTAATTCATACCGGTTCGTGGTTTTTTATCTGCGATTGCGGTCCACCATTTGAACATGATTCTCAAGTCCGTTAAATATAAGTCTGCTGAAGAAATATCAAACTTGTGGCATAAAGTGCCATCATTTTTTTAGTCACGACCAGAAAAAAAAGAGGGGAAAAAAAAAGTCTAGAAAGCTCGACCTCGCGGTTTGTTAAGCAAAGACATTATATTCTTGTAAGGCGAACATTTCCAAGACGAAAAAAAATGAATAAATAAGGAAGGTCCCAATAAACGTCGAAGTAATTTTTTTCTTTCACCAAATACAAAAAAACGTTTGTTTTACATGATAAAAAAGAGCTTCGCCCGTAATTTCGTGTCTTTTCTCTTTTGTGTTTAAAATGTTTCTTGGGAGAATGTTGCTGAGACAAATAATTTTTATTTGAACAAAGTAAGGAAATGTGTAAGTAAAAAAAGGGAGAAATAAGTTTACGCTGGAAAAAGCTTTTATCGTGGCTTTTTTTTGACATAAGAAATGACGAATTAGGAGCCTTGTTGAATAATCTCACTATTATATAAAAAAGTTTTTTCGTTCGCGTTTTTATATTAATGATAAATAATTTACAGTACAGCTTGCTTCTTAAACAGTAACTTATGGTTTATTAATTGTTTTGCTGATTAATCAACAAAAATAATTTGGTTGTTCATATTGACTAAATGTGCTGCTTCCAAACGTCATAATTCTTTTCAAACAAGAATTCAGTTATTCAAAATACAAACTTTTTTAATTAATACTTTATTTCATATATTATTTCTTGAAAAAATATCTTGGAACTTATTAATTCATCTTACATTTTCAATATGGTTTTGAGCTAAAATTAATAATTCAAATTATTATTTTCATATTAATTATTATATTTTTTTTATCCGAATGAAAAATTTAAATCAATTTCGGTATTAACAAACTGATAAGAAATTTAATTCATTTACCGTCTTTCACTCAGTTTACTTAAATTTATAATAGTCTTTTTCATATTAATTTCATTTCTCATATGACAGGCTCAGACCTTATTAGGGGTTGGCGTGCGAAACTCTCTTTGATAGAAAAAAAAAAAAAAAATTAAACACATTTCAGCAAGGACGCGGTTTTTGAAAGAGTATCAGTGCAAAAAGTGTGCGTCTGGGTCTGTTTTTGATGTCAGGCAACCGCGACTTCTCAAACTTTTGCTATATTCGTGCCAGATTCAACGAGTGAAAGTGATTGACACAGAGCTGAATTGTCCTCGAACTCGACACTTCTTCTGTAAAAGCACTATCCGAATGCTGAATTCGTAACATCATCTAAATTTTGTTCGGATAAAGGCAATCTCGCGAGTGTGAGCGGTCGAGAAAGATGATCAGAACTAAACAACGTTCTGAATGCTTTGAAATGCGTTGGCAAAAAACGGAAGCACCCAAAAAAAGAAACTGGCGAAGATAAAAGAAACCGCGACTGAAAATTAAAACGAAAAATAGCGACCGCCGAAAATTAGATTTTGCGTTCAAAAAAAGCAATCCAATTTTAAAAAGCGAGTGCATGAATGAATATTTCTGTGGGTCTTTGCACAGTCACGAATTGTGCGCAGAAAATGTTTATTCATGCCCGAGTCGGTTGACGACGTCGAAGTGCACGCAGACTATCTGGTTTATGGTTGAATACGAGATTTACAAATTTAAACAATTTCGCGGTACAATTCATAAAATTGGCAAGAAACTGAATATGCAGACATTTTTATCTAATAACACTGATATTTTGACTTCAAACTTAAACGAACTTTCGATTGACTCGAAATCAAAATAATTGGTTTTACACAAATCAACCATCAGCAGTTTGTATTACTTCTGCCACCCGGCAAACATTTTGTAAATATTATTTCATGGTGTTAAACAAATTCAATCGAGTCTAAGGAAAAAAAACAAACAGAGGGGAACAGATGTTTTTTTTTTCAAACGATATAATATTTTGGGAAGCATTTTTGTTATAATCATACAAAAGCAGCAATTGCGTTCGATAAGCTTCAGTCAAAAATCATCCACAAAAATTGTGTCTTTCTGCTTCGTATTCTCAAGATACGCTGCTGAAGCCAGTAAAAATATAGCGGTAGATTTGCGCTTTTCATGACAACTCTCCTTCAAGCACGGCAATTTGTTGTAAAATATTTTCACTCGAATAAAATGCGCGCAAAGTGAAAACATTAAAGCAATTTTTGCTGACAGCAAACTCGCGTATTTCTGTTTAAATGTTGCTCGGAAATTGTATGAATTGTTCGTCCGAAAAGCGTTTGCGATGTATTTTCAGCAAATTTTTTCATTCACCTGATCTCCTTCTAGAACAGTGACGTCGCTCGATGTTTCGTCAGGAAGAAAATCAGGAGATACATTCACAGTCAGCATCCCCGTCTGTAAATAAAAACATTCCAACTTTATGAATCATCAAATCACAAAGTAATGATTTATTTAAACAATGATAATTTGTGTGTATAGGGTTAGTTAGGGTAATTGTGACACGCTGAATAATATATGTACCATTTTTTAAATAAGTAAACACATTCACTTGAAACAAGTTCATTTTTGATCTTTCATTTTTATATAAAACAATTGTGACTTTTATATAATAGTAATTATAAAATAAAAAATAAATAGTAAAATAATATTGTATAACAGTAATAGTAATTTTCTTTGAGTGAAACAATTAACCTGATGGCCTCTTTTTGTTATTTTCTGAAAATGTTTTAAAAAGATTAATTCAGAAAACAAATCTGAAGGTCCATGATTTCGAGAAGAATAGAATTTCGAAATATTAATGTTATTGATAAAGTTGTCGGACCTTTGTTATGATTATTCTATTTAATTAATTTGACTTGATTATTCAATAACGCATTGAAACTCCAGAGTTGAATAGCTAATTCGACTTAGACCGTTCCAGCTAGCGCCTCAATTGTCTCAATTAAAATCGAATCTGTTGCAGAGTATAATACAGGGGTTTATTGCAAATTGACCCGATATTAATAAAGTTGCAGTAATCCAATAAACTAGAACAATTTCATTAAATTTATTAAAATAACTCATAATGAATATTTGCCATTATGAAATAACAATTAATAAATTCCTTTAATTTATTAATCATACTTCGAAAAGCAGAATTTCTGATTGTTTAATCAGTTTAATGAAAAGAATCATATAGTATCTAGAATCCGGAATGAAATGAAAAAATGGGAAAAGAAAATGCATTTTCGGATCATTTCATATCGAGATTATCATGTTAAATGACTTATTGTCAAGTTACATTTGTTTTTCGATTAGCGGGCTTGTATTGAATTTTTTCCAACTGAACAACAAATTGAAATGCATCTAAAATAAAAAAGTTTGTCCTTGATGTGAAGTTTATTTGTTCGACATTCCTGACAACCACTTATTTTCAGTTAAACATGATTTATAATCCTACAATTGTACCAGAGGTTCATTATTCGCTCAGATATAGTTGTTTGGCATTTTATGAAACGATATAGTCACATAAATTGATGTACTTTTAACGATCTATCCTCACGCATATACATATTTAATATTATTTAATCGACGTATCAAATGAATTGTAATTTTGCAAATCAATATTTAACCACTTTTTCACGATACAATTGTGCAAAAAAAGTTTATCTTTTTTATCAAAACGTCGCTTCTCGTTTTTTCCAAATTGTGCATTAACCCAAGTAAAAAGAAAACTCTCCAAATTTAAATAACTGATGAAAATCTTCTAGACTGAAAAAAGTAAAAGTTTGGACTTGTTTGTAAATGAATTTTTACTCACTCAAATTCAAAGTGTATGATAAAATGTGTCACATATATGAACCCATATAACGTAAATATATAGTACATTTATATTAAATACAAAATATTTAAACGTCATGAAAGGCGTAATCACGCTTCGACATTCATAAGAAGTGTAACAAATTAACTCTCTTGAATGTTTTGAATCGAGTGAAAAAATATGTAGTTTACCCTTGAACCGAATTTATCAGAAACATCGAATGTCTTATAGTACCTTGGAGCTAATGAGGCTAGGAAATGATTGCAAGCATCAAAAGCTGAGCTAATAGCAACAAACTGTAAAGTGGGTTTACATTCAAATTCGAGGCGAAATCTTTCAAAGACGGTCGCGTCAATAAAGGTATTATTTTTTTACTTCAGCATTAAATAGCGCTCGGTTGAGGAGCAAAAACAGCAGCCAAAAATATATAAGGATGGGATGTATCGCAATCAGCCGCGCGCAAGTTGAAAGAGACGGCTCGCCACAAAGCAAAATTAAAGGCCGCAACCTTTTCCTTATAATGCGAGCCTTCTTTTTCACCCTCTTATATATCCTCGCCCGACTTTTGCCTCTTTTTTTTCTTCATCCTTTACAACTCTCGTTTCCGTTTTTAATTAACGAATGTTGTTTCATTACGACGCGCGCGGAGAGTTATTCTACAGAGGGAAAAAAAAATCACGACCTCGCGCGCGTTCTCATTGTTTGAATCGTGCCGGCGCGTTTCACGCATAAAATGTAATATTTATCGCGACGCCGAATAAACTCGCGGTATTTATTCGCGCGTTTTCTTTTTCTTGTTATTCTCGCCATTTGCGCGGCGCCCTCTTATGGAGCGCAACACGTTGACAAACGTGTTTCATTTTGATTGCCAAACACACTGCTCCGCCGCGCTGCGAGAACGGAATATAATGAAGCAGCGCTGCAAGTTTCAAGGCAAAATCACGGGATTTCGTCTCGGCGTGTGCATTGCCCCGCAATAAAACGCAATGCTAATGAGATTTCCTCGACCTCTTTCAATGAGGATCGACAAACAATTTTTGTTTTATTCAATTTCATTCCCCGATTTGCTTTTCCCACGAGACAATCATTCATTGAAATATTCATATATTTTTTGTTTTTTGTTTTTTGTTTCCACTGTACCGGAATTGCTCTCTCCCTGAAACCGTAAAAGTCCAACTCTCGCTCGAATATGATATACACAGCTTTAAAAAATTTGGCAAATCGAAAAAATTGTTGCTACATTTTTAGCCAATCGTTTATGATACGGAGAATCAAACATGCGATATTGTTATCTGAATATTGATACACATTTTGAATATTCATCCGAGCGAAGTGCTTACAAATCCCGTGGGTATCTCTGGCCCAAAGTGGTATAAAGCAGCAGATGATGGTAAATACTTAAAAGGTCGCATTCACTTTCAATTTAACAACTATTTTGATGCGTTTTGATGAAGACAAATCATTTATCGCTTAAAAGCTTTTTTTCCGGTGAACCAATATTTTTGTGATTCATGCATGCGCCACTATATGAAAAATACATCAGCAGTTAATAAAAACGTTTCGAAAAACCATTTCGAAAAGAACAATTTTTGCTCCCAAAATATGATAAACCAACTTAATTTGACGAGTGGATCTCAAAGCCATTTAATACCTTGAGAGTGGTGAAGAATTAATCAGTGCTATCATTTATTTATTTTTTTGTTTTCATTAATTGAAGATCAATTAGACGAAATTCTGTGCGAACCAAAAATTGCGAAGTAGAAAAGGGTTTTATTCTGCGGGTTGAAAAAAAATTGAAGTAATGATTGCTCGAGTGCAACGAAGCGAAGTGAAGTTTAATAAAATCACTTGGCTCGGGATACTTGTGACACATTTAAGCAACAATTCGCAAGTGCACATGCAAATCTGAAATAACTGGAGCAATTAAGCTTGCACACGACAAACTAGGTTAATAGATGTACACGCGCAACGTTCTTTTTTTATTACATATGGCGTGTAAATTTTGCCAGGATCTACAGAGTATTCTACTTCCCTTGAATCTCGTTTGTAATAAAATAGTCCAGTCAACACTATGTCATTGATTTTCTTTACGAAGAAAAACATATTTCGAGAGAGATAAACCACTTTTTGACATAAAAAAATCCAATTTTCATTTGAAGAGTTTCAATGATTCTTTTTTATTGAAGAAAAAAACACACGCTAATGAAAAAAAACCTAATCATTTTCGATATTGCATCAATTATTTTTGTCCCTTTCAATGCGTTTTTAATGAACGTTTTCTTTATTTGTAAAGTGATTGAACGCTCGATCCAAATCTGCGGATTTGTTGCAACATTTCCTAACCCACTTGCTCACGTTCTCGAAAATTAAAAATGAACACGTAGAAGGTGCGTGTCGCCACATACTCACTCGAAACACGAGAATGGAGCTGTGATTAGAGAGCAGTGACATTCTCAAAACGTCGAAGGTACTATTAAACTTGGATCGTTAAGACCAGACACAGAGTCGCAGCTCTCATCGAACACCAATTATAACAATTCAATGTTGTCGTGACTAACTTACACAAGAAATTACAACACAATTGGTATACACAACTAAATTAGGTGATACACACGCTTTTGTGAAAACGCAAAACGTAATTTAATTTCGCGGATAAATCAGTCCCACCGCTCATCTTCCGGCACTTGTAGGAATTGAAGATTCAAACGATACTTAAGCGCATTAATCAACTCTAAATTAAAACGTACTTTTTAGAAAAAAATTTCACTACTATATCCTGTCTCTAGTTGCGATGAAGACAACGCATATTTTTTCTTGCTGCCAATTTATTATACTCAAACAAATACCTTTTACACTTTAATTATTGCATTTGTATTGATGATGAAACATGAAATGTAATTCCACGGATTTTTTTATGAGTTTTCATTTCCATTTGCAATAAGTTGATTCGGTTCTTAATTTGGACTTTAATTTATTCGTACATTTTTGTCTTTTGTTTGACATATATTCACATTTCCAAAGCCATATTTTCAGTTTGAATTCCACTGCAAATCTGGAATCTTGCCAACACCTTATCACATCTAAATGCTGTTTTAATTATTAAATTGTGCTCTGTGTAATGTAATTACGATAATCACGCAACTATACTGTTCTTAACAAATGTAAAATAACTGTCACATAATTAAATTTTCCTTAATTTTATAATGCATTCTAAATTCGGTACGTAATAATGCAACACTTGCCATTAATTTGAATATTTTTTTCTTTTTTTCGTATGATCATTATTTAATGAAAAAGAAAAAATTCATTAAAATTAAATAAATGGGAAAAAGTACGAAGAGACGTAACAAAATAATTATGCTCTCCAAGTTTCTTTCTTTTTTTCATCCGACAAAGAAACATGCTTTGTTTGAAAATTCATACAGATTCGTAGAAAAATGTTCAAAAAAGGCCAAGTCAAAGCTTTTGTTTTTGAAACTGTAAATATAAATTTTGGTAACGACGGATGAATTGTCACAAAATTGAACAAAAAAATTGAGAAACAGGGAGACAAAAATTTTCACGGTCAAGAAGTAGTTCTACAAGATCCTTGAAATTACACTTTTCATAGTTGAGTCGGAAAAAAGGAGTGTGCTCGATGCACAAACCCAATTGAGAAGTAGGATCTCGCTGCTCGCTCTTGCTTTTGCAGCTCGTCTTAAGAGCAATTTCCGACGAATAGGTATGGAGGCACGGCGTAAGCTATACTAGCGACAAAACCTATTAAAATTTTACGACCCTGCACTCTGTTGCACAAACGTAGTAATCCTGCACGCTTGGTTTCGCGTTCAAACGTGAACATAAATGCAAAGAGGAAGCCGAAAGTGTTTGACATCAAATTCTGAATCGCAAAATGCATGCAGACGTTTTCTAATCATTTAACGTGAAACGTGAAATCTCCTTATCTCATTATCATTGTTAGTCGAGACCATATAATTTGCACAGACGAAATACAAAAACTTATACTGTGAGTAAGGAGATACCTCTCGAGATAGAAATACCTCTAATTTCAGTTCTAATTTTTAGTTTGAAGCTTAGACGTAGAAATGTTAACGCTCCTAGCAAAAATTCATATTCTCATGAATTTGTACATAAATTATGCGTTTGGATCATATGTGGCTTGGTGTACGACACATTCGTGTCTATATATTATATCATATAATTGAATTTCTTGTTATCACACCTATATATGAGGCAGATATAGAGTATCTAGACATATGATATGTTTAATTTGTATATGAAAACTTGAATAGAGAGTATCGATATGGAATATTGGAATTAATTTAAAAGAAATATTTTCTAACAGGGAAAAAGCGAATATGTTACTTTTATGCATCAATAATGAATATGGGAATATGAATGGAAATATGACCTTTGGCAGATTTAATGACTGAAATTACTATTTATTGTTAGATAGTATCTATTGGGTCACTGACTAGTGAGAGTGTGATCTGCATTTGCAATATGGTTTAGAGCGAAACAAATCTGATATGCATGTCGATCGGAATTAATTTTATGTTTCGAATTGTGTTTGCCAACTCTAAATTGCTTACAGTGTAAATTTTGATCGTTTGCATTCTATCTCAAACATAACCATCTCTGCAACGTACGATTTACAAAGAAATTAAACGTTACACAATTATTACTAATTTTTTTTGTTACTTAATTAATTTTATTTATATAATATTTTGTTATGAAAAATTGAATAATTTTTGTTAGAACTTCGTTCAAATCAAGATCAAAACATTTATTTTCACTGCTAAAACATTTCAAACAATTTTCAGTTTTTATCCGAACGACGATTTTTATTCCAAATGGGAATTTCCTGCTTTCATATGTTTGTCTTTTTTTTTCAACCATTTCAATTTTGAACGTTGATTCAAGATATTAAAAAATGTAATAGCTATTACCTTTTTTGCACAAAAATGGCGTTCATTTAATTCAAAATATCGGAACTCAATCAAAGGATTTTATCCGAACAAAATTAAATCAAAACTAAATCCTTGCAGCATCGTGCTTCGCTCCCACACTCATTCCGGCTAGATCTGTCATTGATATACTGCTGATTAAATACACATATGAATAGTACATTACTCGTTATAAGCTTACACTCAACCCGATACCAATAATCTATTTTCTATAGTCGCGTTCTCTAAATAACCGTGCATCTAACTTGATCAACTTGAATCACCCTCCATAAAGAAACTAAGAGCATCAAACACGAAATTGTATAATGCGAAATTAAATTTATTATAGACAGCCAATTAAATTTTTGTTCCATCCGAATAATTAGTTTCGCTCGCGTTGGGGAAAACGGCTTTTATAATGAACAATTCACTGATTATCGAGTTAATAAGATCAGTTTTATCTGCCAACGCGGAAAATCATTCTCTGACTCAGTTAACTGTTGTGTAGTTGTGAATGTGATGTTAACATTATTCAATCGAGAACGATATTACTGACATTACGTTTGTTTGAACGTGTTTGTAAATCAAATCAGAGTTTACAGTGTGGAACTGGGTTGTAGCCGGGATACATGTTCAATTGCTATTGAAATTGAATACCGAATAAAGGTCAACATGTCAGTACTTATAAATAACAGGAAAAAAAGGTTTCCCTGTTTTCAATACGCCGTAGCAGTAAAATTATTTCACTTTTATTGCGGCTGAAAGTTGTTTGATCCAGACAAATTTAATCATCGAAATGTGAGTACCCTTTAATTTTTGTTATTCCATTGTCAAATTGTTGAATGAAACAATTGATAATTATTTATTGAAGCAATTTATAATTAATAAGCTCTCCAAAATCGCGTTCCCGTTTTTTGTCATGCCGTTTTTGACGTGTTGTAATAATAATAGAACGCGAGAATTAATTTATGATATATTTAAATATAAATACGAATAATATTGATTTCCCCAAAATTTGAAAAAAAACCAATTAGCCAAATGATGTACCAAAAAAAAAAGATTCACTATGCCAACAATTGCAAAACTAAGTAACGTTACTTTTCAAATATTAACGTTAGGTAACGGTTACAACATTTTTGCAATTGTTAGGTAACGTTGCTTTACAGTTGCAAGAGTTTTTTCATTACTTTAACAGTTAACATAATGGTTGACTTAAGATTACTTCGTAGAAACCGTAAAATAACTGCAACCGAAGTAATCTCATAAGTCAACCTTATGTTAACTGTTAAAGCACAGACAAAATTTTGGTAACCGTAAAGTAACATTACCTAACAGTTGCGGAAATGTTGTAACCGTTACCTAACGTTATTTTTTTATATACTTAACTACTATATTTTTTGTATATATATAATATGTATCTCTGGCAATGTGAATAATATTTATTATATATTATTAGTGACTATATTTACATCTGTGAGGGTCTGCGGACGAGAAAACATTGACTATTCCTTTCAGATGCACGTCACATCCGTTTATGATGTTTGACAAGACGAGACTGCTAGAAAATATACATTGACCGCTCCTACCAAACCATCAATATGAAATTCATCGGACGAATTATGCGAAATTGTCGATATTAAATATTTAAATATTAAGCCACGAGCATCTGTCTTATCCTCATCAACGTACCAGCCAGATTGCATTTTTTANCCAACCAAGTCTTACAAAAAATATTCAAATATAACACTTCATGGTTCCGATGGCAAAAGATATATATTTTTCAACGACATGTCATGCGACTTTAAACTTTTCATGTTTAAATGATTCCCGTTTTCCGAGATAAAAGTTTTTTTTTTCAATTTTAATTACAACATTTTGCATTTTTTAACTCGGATGAAATCGCATATCTCGCGAATTGGACATTCATTTTTAATTCAGTTTTTTTTTATATATCCAGTTCCAGCGGAAATCCAACGTTCGATACAAGTCACAAATATTGCCTTGCTTAATCAAAAGTTGTCCGTATAAAGTTGAATGATCGATTAATAAGTAGTTTATCAAAACGAATAGTCAGACATTCAGTATCAGGCATCTCGAGAGTTACAATTTTGTGCTCCAAAACTCCTAAGAACAATGGGCGAAATTGACGAGAAGAAGAAACCAAAAAAAAATTGAAACAGAAGCTTGTTGCGTAATTCAAAGATCGAATTACAAATAGACCTTAGCGCTCCGAGGTTCAAACAACATTAACGCGAATGAGACACTGTTTTAGGATACATTAATCGAATATGATTGATATTCGTCGCGGCGAAATCATACTTCTTGACGAGAAACTTTAAATCGCATTGCACGAACTTTGATTGTTTGCACAATCTGTGTAAGTGTAGGATGTCTTTATGCGCGCCGACGTCGCAGTGAATCGAAGCGGAGGAGTCGAATTGACTTGTCCTGGGCGTTTCATTTGTAACCAGTGTACTATAAAGCACGAATAAGTACACTTGAATGTGAATCTTATTGGCGCTCAGCTATAGAATCACTAGCATTTCTGTTTACTCGCTCCAAGCCGTACAATAAATAAATCATAAACATTGTTCTGAAAGTTTGTCCTAAGAATGAATCAACTTTTCATGACAAAGTTGTAACGACATCTTATTTTTAACGAAACCAAATTTGTTTTAAAACTAACTAAAAACCCGAGGACACTCTTTCGAGGATGTTAAGGGAAACGCGAATGCGAATAAAAATTGGCTTTTTTCTCAGACTGGAAAGTATCGAATTGCCTGCTATGAATCAGGCGAATATTTTGAAAAGAAATAAATATCCGTCGGAGGAGTAATTGTAGACGGATTGAAGTGATGCGAAATATCCGATTATTAAACCGATAAATCAGTTTTCACTTGGACAGACTTTTGTCGGGGACTCTCGGTGAGCTATTGCGATATAATTCGATCGATCAAGAATTACGCATTTTGCTTGCGATAAAAAACGACCGCGGTATTTCGTCTGGCCGTCAAAATGGCTTTATTATGTTCGTGATGACTATGTCCAATTAAAATCCTTTGTTTAGTCATCGATACATGTCAGCGTGTCGCGGCTGTCACAGCCGCGACATGCACCGGATAGGCGCGGATGGGTCACCAGCTCCAACGAGAGATCATTTGGACGATAGTGTATCATAATGGTCCGCTTCTGTGATCTCCCAAATTCTTCACCCTTGGCGTCATTTATATACACGTTATCTCTCCGCTAAAATTGGTCGTGTCAATTGACCATACAGCTTTCGTTCGCTCAGGGGATATTTTTCTTACATTTCTGTCACATGTGATAGAATTTACTTTGTACAATTTTACATATCCAGAAAAAAAAACCTCTTTGAAAACATTTTCAGACTTTCCGTATTACTGAGATATAAAATGTTATATGTTAGTCATATAAATACATTTTCACCCGGGCAAAATTATATATGTCGGGTATGATTCTTTTGGCCGGGCTATGAAACACAAAAATGAAACTGCACTTTTGTCTTAGAAATATAAACAACAAATCATTATACGACAATTTGCATGCGAATAGGTGTATGTGTCCCGGTGTAATATATTGTGTTAGCACTTAAAATAACAATGTTCCTCGCTCGTACGTCGATAAGAGCTGGTGCACAACGGAATAAGGCAAAGAAAAATACAACTAGCGTATACGTACCTGACTTTTCATCGGATCCGTGTTAATTTGACACATATACAATCCTTCATCCTCTAATTGAACACCCTTGATATGCAAGCTCCAAGCAACATGATCGACATGTTGCACGGAAATGCGTTTGTTGTGCGTTATCACGTGATCATGGATCGCTTGAATTGCTTTCGTATCGGCTTTTACCCAGCCCACCTGCAAAGCATAACAACGTCGTGTTTCACCTCTTTGTTAGTCATACTACATATCATGTTAAAAAAAATAATAAAGATTGAAATGCGATCTTCTGACTGATTGAATCTATGTTTGATTCTGACTGTTGTTTAGTACATCCAAACTTTCATAAAAATAGTAGTTTCCATGACATAATTGAATTTCGCATATGAACCAACACTTGCATGTCTTATATATGATACCATTCAGGTTTCGTATATCTGAACTTTTTGAATTTCGAAACGTCTTTCATTCCTGTGCCTTAGTTTCTTTATTTATTTTTGTTTAAACTGAATTTAAATTTTCAACAGTTTAAAAAAAGTTCACAGCATTGACAATACACTTTCAGCAGTAAGATTTAAATGTGACATTAAAAGTAATTTGAGACTCTAAACTTCGCTGCAGAGGATTTGTTGGATTAGAATATTGTTACATTATTAATGAAAGTTTTGCTTCAACTTTCCGTATAGGGTTTCTTTTATTCGTTACAACAAAAATCTTTGTTTTATTGAAGTCTAATAATTAGACCAGTTTGAATTTCGTAGGTCTTCATATAATTTGATTAACCACACGTCGCACAAGTTTTGTGCTTTCGATTTATCGATAAACTTGTTTTTCTTTTTAAATGCGGCGAAGATTATTGATTATATAGTTTCCACACTAATTGAACTTCTTCCATAATTATATCGCGATTTCTGACGTGCTCTCTCGAACTTTATATATTGTTCATTGATTTTAAATAGTTTCAAGAATTACGCCATGACAAATAATAAAAGAACCAACAATTATTCTTAATTAATGTCAATTATTATTGAAAATTATAAATATTACATTAAGAAAGAAAGGAAAGAAAAATTAAGACAAATTCTATTAATTATGTAAAGCAAAAAATGTGAAAAGTTACAATGAAAACGAATTCGCTGTTTCAGATATGAAATTTACATGAATTCTCGTTATATCAATTTCGAAAACCGATGAAACTTATTTTGCAAAAATTCAAATGATTTCAAATAAAGATGAAAATGTTTCAATCATTTTTTTTTTAATTTTTTGAATCTTTCTTTGAAGCTTTTAAATAAAGAAATGCAAATAAAACAGATCATAGTGTTTAGTTTATCTTTTCCTTCGTCTTAAGTTATTTAGTGGCAACGCAAGTGCGTGATGGCAAAAGACCCCAGTGTCTTTTTTCTTACTGAAAACTCGTTTCTGCATTGCACTCCGTCTTCGCTCATTCATCTAACATGACACAAAAAGGATAATGAAACGAAACTCGAGTAAATTGCCTCGTGTTGCATCTCAACGTTTTGAATTATAATATTTTCATTTAAATATTTTTAAATTAATTAAATTAAGATAAACCTTGGCTTGATAATGAGGTAAATTACGACTTGACCACATTGAAGCAAAAAAGAAAAGATATACTTTCCGGCTTGAAATATATTATTCTAACAGCAGATTTTTCTCGCAGCGCAACGAATTCATCATTCAAAAAACGTAGTAAAATTTTACGATCCAACAATTATTATTCACAAAGGTAACTTGTATTTATTTAAAAATTTTTTTACTTGATAAATAATTATGTTACTTTTAATTTTTAACTGACCATTTAATTCGTTTGCATTACGAAAAAAAGCATCGTATAAAGATCAAAACAAAATCGTTGAAATGTATATTGTATTGTCACCTGCTGAACCACGCGTAAATGTATGCGAAATTTCGGCATTCCTACAAAAAATAACTCGCCTGTCGACATTTGCCCGAGCGACGAAACCGCGATTTTCTACCTGTCGCAATTTTCCTCTTTGCAACTCACGAACGACAGCACGAGATCGCGTCATTTCACCAAACTTTGAGGACTATTTGCATTTTCCGCGGAGCACGCCGCAAATTCCCGATTCCTATGATGTGTAAGTCGTGAGTCTACACGCGCATAATCAAATAATGCGTCGAAGACATCTTGTTCATTCATTTGTACAAACTTTGGCATCCGAATCGGAACGCTTTTTGATTGCCTCTCTCTTTATAATTTTTCTTTTTTTTTTATCGCGTTCTACCTAGAAATAGATTCGTGTGATAATTGTGGGAGAAACGTTTCAGTAATGCGAGGATTTAGTTGAGGATGACAGCAAAGGTTGTAGAAAAGACAGTGATTCATTGGCTGTAATGCGTTTGGTGATCCGAGCGATTTGAAACGCAGAGTCGAGCGGACGGAAACCAACGCGGTAAATAAATCGTTCACCAGTAACGTGTGGCGTCACTGAACGGAGAAATCTATTTATGTTGCTCGGCCTGAATCAAAGGTTGCATATTTCTGATAAATTTCGTTACCAGCGCGCAATTTTGACAGTACTCCTCGATATTAAAATTGACTTTTATTTTTCAAGAAAAAAATCACAATTTTATTTTATTTTAAGTTACTTCTGACACGGTGATTGATTTGTCAGAAAATATACCTCTGAAGTATTTCCAACGAGCATGGTACACAATTCATAATGAAATTTGAAACATTTATTTGATTTTATAACGAACGTAAGCGATTTTGTTTTTCATAAACTTGCATTCTGTTTAAATTGATAAGGTCATTCGGAACGTGTGCCATTTGTTAATTGTTTTCTGTTTGTGTCTCGTCACTGGTTGAGCTGCACTATTTGAAATTATCATTCACTTCTTATTGTCTCAAGTTTTTAGCTAATTACGATTTGAATTATTCCATTTCGTTTTATGAAAAAAAGTAGTGCAAATTAAAAGAAGAAAAAATGACATTTCACCTTGTAACTGCCTAAATGATCAACGTGGCATGTAAATACTGCTTCTCTTCCAAGTGGCACTGTTATATTTTCCAGTGGATTTTTAAACCTGGGCTCATAAGATCCACCTGAAATAAACAATAAATGTAAGACATTTGCACTTTAATTTGAAATAACTATGATCAACAATAAATATTGATTAAAAATTTGGAACGCTTTATGTTTTATTTTCTACACTAGCTTCTTGAATTTCCGAACTTTAGTTTAGTTTTAGGTTTGAATTGTAGCTTTTGTTCTAAATTGCACAGTTTAGGTTAAAACTAAAACTCCATCTGGTTGGCGTTCCCGTTTCTCCAGCAATTCGAGGTTCGCAAGTTAAAAATTTGAAAGGCAGAGATACATTTGAAGATTTGGGAACATCAACAGATGGCGCTGCAGAATCTCTAAAAAACTAAACTTGAGGTTAGGAAGCTCCAATGTTTAACCCATTGTCGTTGAAGCCAATATACTCTAATCTAAGGACAGAATAGTATATGTTTTGTACTTAGGGCGTACTTCAGGCCCATCATACAAACGATATTCTACGGTTTTGCCGACAATATCAGTTAAGAGAGATTGTCGAGATTATCGACAGAATCGTGAAATAATTTTGCTTAATCTTATTGGTTCACATACATTTGTGAAATACTGTGTCGATTTATTTTTTGTTAGTGCAACTTATGTGTAATGAAAATTTTACCTCTAACAGCATCACATATTTGAAAATTGAGTGTTATTATATTTTGAATTATCGTATGGGACTTCGATTCTTTTCGAATCGAAGGCATTTTTTACTTCGAAATTTTTCGAAATAAAAGACATGACTTCTTGATATGAGCACAAGTTAGTTATTGCATCCGATTCATGATGATTGATGAGAATCATGTCTTTTCTTCAAAGATCATGTATCACATATTAGTATACAACGAGAATTCATCTGTAATAGATGCACTAATGTTACCGATAGACCATCTTTGGATCGAATCAATTCCCCCAGCACTAATCACGACGCGTGTGTATCAAATTATATTATAACGCCGACATATTGCATTACAAATCATCTACGTTCTAATCGATCAGACTAAATTATGCGAATGGAGAACAATTATAACAGCCAATTTATAAGCGCAAATTTTTAATTGGTTAAATCAAGCAAAATTATTAAACAGTTTTCAATGTAACAATTGTTAACCTAAATTTTTGCTATAGATAGATAACGATATTTTTTATTTTTTGTTTTAAGAATTCTCTGTAATGAATAAACTCAACAAAAATACAAAATAATGGACATGTTAACCGTCTTTCGTCAACACACGGCTAACTTTGTCGACGAACGGGAAATAATGACAAAGCAAATTGTCCCAATTTATCGTACGAATGCGACTGAAACAACAGCAGGGTCCACAAAAAAAACTATTTCACCAACGATATCGCGACGGAATTTCAAAATCTACGTGCTAATTGCTATATTAAAATTGAAATGCCGCGATACAATTTTGCAAACGAGGATGAAATAAATATACAGGTTGATATTCAAATATGTTTCGTGTGAAAATTTGTCTGTATCAAAAAAATACTAAACAACAATGATTTTGTTTTTATGTTAAAATATATAATTTTCTAACAAATAAAATTTGAATTTAACAACTGTGACAAAGTTGAACTGTTTAAAAAAATTTATTTCTTATATTTTTAATAACTCATAAATAACATTAAAAAACAGTATTATTTTTATGAACAAAATTGTATATTAACAAAATAATCAAAAAATTAAGTAAGGTAAAAATAAGTCCAATTTTTACTCAAGGTGCGAAAATTGATGTGAATTATTATATTACCCCAATCTTTTGGCCCATTTATATATACAGTCTTGTCGAGAAACGTGATTAAACACATTTCAGGTCTTGAAGTCTTTTGAACTGACGTTTCTAATATAAAATTCGATCAAGTACGTTGTTCCAACGTACAAAGTAATAGCAAATATTTTATGAAAAAAAAAAATTTTTGCCCCCGGTTGGAATCTTTTTTTTTTTTCAAAATCAAAGGTTTTTGATTCCATCCAAATGGACAAATAAAAAAATCCACCGAGAATATTCAGGATAGTTAACATTGCTAAAGCAATGCACGGACTAAAAATCTGCAAATCTATCAATTGATTCTGAATTTTAATCAAAAGCCAATTATTCAATTTGACGTGCAAAATCGGGAACCTTCCAACTCTGTTCAATAAATGAATTATCTTTTTCCGTCATGCAAAAAGCGTATTCATAATTTTTGTTTGTAACGTTTGTAATTTAACAGTGGAATTCATCAAAATAGAATGATAAATGTGAAGTGGATTAAATTCATTTTCGATGCAGTAAAATTTCTCGTTAAACATCCTCATTACAGAGTACACAAAATACGTGCCAGCTCAAATTCGGCGTAAATACTTTACGAAGCAACAAGAAGACCGGTGTAGTCAGAGAAACCACAGAACACGTATGCGATTTCCAACAAACTTAGTACAGAAATTTACACACACAAAAATCGATCTAATTTGATGGTTGGACTTTCGCAGTCGTGCGAAAATCGATTTTCCCGGGAAACAAAATGTAACAGAATGTAAGTCTCAAATGTATTTGAAACTTAACAATTGTTTAAGAAGACCGACCATTCTTTCATTGTCTTCTCAATCAAAACAATCCAAAAGTGAAAATGAATTCAATTGTTTCTCCAGTCTCAGATTTTTTTTATAAAGCAGATATTTTCGTAATTCCAGTGAACATTGAATTGCTCTTAATTATTTCCTCGGATTACATAATTCGCTTCTCATAACTCCTGTTAAATTTATATACCTCCTTAACCCTGGCTTAGATACCAAATTTGTCTATGATGACTGCACTACAAAATATACGATAATATATATCCTTCCGTAATTCAGACAAAAATATTTAACTAATTTCAAGATATAACTCTGACTCCTCTGTTTTTTCCACATTTAGAAAACGGAAAAACCGTTACGTTTATTTGAATTATTGAAGATGTACTACTATATTATTTGTGAAAAAACTTCACTCGATTTCGAACAAAACTTTTATTTAAGCATCTTATAGACAATCAATTAATAAAACAAAAGGTAATGCTTAATTCGGAAATCTTCTTTAAATGTATCTTAATACTCGATAAGCTGAATTTCAAACAAGTGAATTTCGCTGTTCTAAATGTATATTCTCTCTTAATCAGCTAGCATGTAAAATTGATCAAACATTTAGATTCAGTCGAATTTAATCAGACGAACATGTCAACCTCTGCAGGCGTATATTTATTGATTGACCATCAGCCAGAGGTTTTAATTTATTTCGGAATGTAATATCTTGATTTTACATTCAAAACCTTGACAATTTCCAATCGGATTCAAATAAGCTGTATCGACTAGCAACGTCTTATGACAAGCATCTTTTTGTGAGGATTGCATCTCGAGTTTTAAAAAGAATCATGTCCTGAGATTTTGTTGGGAATAAAAAATGATTGTGTATTTTTGACGACTGTATTGATTTGCCGCAAAGAAGTGGAAAAATGTCATGCTCGAAGGATCGAGCTTTTTAAATAGTTTATTTTCTTCACGCGATCAGATAAGCGAAATAAATTTCAAAGTATACAATTGAAATCTTTCTTGTTATTTTTGTCGGACGAGAAACAAATTTTCGACGGACAGAACGCAAAAATGAATATGGGTTTTGTGATTAACGGTCGGAACAATTGGAAGCCACTGTCAAGACGTTTGTGCGTCCGCGTTTTGTCAACAATCTATTTTTCGGTTTCATCAAAGGAAAAGTTTCGAGACAGAAAAACTTCGAGTTTCCGTAGTTTCGAGAGCCTTTCAATATGGACTTTTGCAGACCATCTGCAGCAGTCAGTCCTGCACGTTCCCCCAGTCTTATCCATCTCCAGACAATCGCCCATTGCTTTCGAAAAGTTTGAATGAAAGGTGGCGTGCATATATCCTGATGAATTTTCATCGCCGATGAAATGTGAAGTTATTTCAAGATGAATGGCTGTTTTTCACTCGAACAGTCAACCCGCTGACTCGATTGAGATAAATATCAAAATAATTTTTTTCTTCCCGACTTTGATATTTTTCTGCAACGAAATTTCGCCCCCCCCCCCTTTCCATTTTTCTTTGCAATCAAATAAGTTTGAGTCACGTTATATTCTTAATCGGAAAAAATATCTGCCATCGGAGCGAGAACTCGATTGAAAAGTTGCGAAAATAATTAAACAGAGAATTGAGAGTCCGGACTAATTGATCCTCGAAAATCTTCGTGACAAGTTTGTAAGAAGCGGCGCTGTAAGTAGCATTTCGAACTGATTTCAACTGAATTCATTCTATGAGGGCGACCGTGAATAGCCACTTCTTTAGCTTCACACTTCGTTAGGCAAATCGTCAAAATGCTCAATGACCAACTCGATTCTTCCCCAACAACACTCCGCCTCCCCGTCGACGTGTCTTATCTCGCGCGACTTCGCGACTAAATAATTTGGCAGACGGCGCCCATTGTCCCCGGTCATTTCGTTAAGTCGGAGTTAGTCGTCAACATAATTAACAGGCCGTCATTGAATTTGAAATGATTGTAAAATAAAATCGCACTCTAATTACAGAGAGCGCGCGAAAAAAAAAGTTCTCCCTCTTTTCATTTTTTTTTTTTTTCATGGTACAACAAATTTTGAAACATTACAAGCGTAATCAAGATGAATGTAGTTTTAATAACTTTTCATTCAACGATGAAAAAAATAGATGGAAGGGGGAGACAAAATTTTCGTCCGATTCTGAATCGGATTTAATTAACTGTCACGAAAGAAACGCGAGATGAGCTCTCCTGTACGAGCGCTATTTATTTCAAGCGGCGAATGAAAAATGTGATTTACAAAAATGTTCAAATTCCTAAAAAGGCGGAGCGATTTCTTGCCGCCGCGTGTGCTGGCAGAAGCAATCTGCGAGTGTCGTTTAAAGTCAAAGGTCAGGGCTTCTTTTCTTGTACACCGTGAGTGTAACGTTTTGCTCTTGAAACAAAAACAACAAACGTCGCGGAGGATTTTCCGAATTGGATTTTCCGCCGTTGCGACGACGCCGAAGCAGGACAAAGTAATCATTTGTTTGTTCAACCAGAATCCCTGCGCGAATCCCTCAAAGATGGAGTTCACGGTACATGGATTTAAGAATTATCGCGCGCCATCGAGTTTCCCAACGGCGTCTGCAACTATTTTCAATTTTTAAAAGATCTTATGATCTCATCCACACATTCTTCGCTAAGAAGAAAATACTTTTATATTCTTTTACGAACCTATACGATAGACTACTTCGGAATAACACACGAATCACTCGCACGTTACTGAAAACAATAATTTATCGCTTACATTCTTTTCGGAAAATTTTTCCATGACAATTTCGTTTGTCTTAAAAATCAATTATCATTACCATCATTTCACGATATTGAACACAATTTAATCTCAAACTAAGATGTTTTCTGTTTCACTATTTAAAAATATTTTTACATTCTACCTTGCCAGAATAAAGTGTTAAACGACTGACGTTAATAACTGATTGACATATACATAATCAAGTTGAAACATTCACACATTTTTCAATCTTTGTCCAAATTATTTTCATACTAATCGTATTCTTCATTTTTTAAAAGTTTTTAAACATTAATTTCTTTGATTCAGATAAGATTTCTTTTGAAACCAGGTAACCTCTTTTTTCCTCTATTTTTGAAACAAAAATCAACTTAATTTCAGATTGGATATGTTTTACAGTGACATGGTGCAATTTAAGAAAAGTTACAAAAAAGCTAAAAAAACACGTGACCTAAATTCTTATTTTTCAAATCAATCCCTTTTTTGTTAATTCTGCAATGTGTGTTTTTTCTTGATAGTCGAAAGAATATTATCATTTATTGGTTTCACAGTTCTGCCCTTGGTTACATGCTGATTATGAAACAAATTTCATTGGCAAATGTTTTTTCGGAAAACGGAAAAACAAAGTTAATTTTCAATCCGCTGACATAATTATATAATAACAATATATAATTGGAACTAAAAAAACACACGTTTTTATCTAAAATTTTGACGGATCCAGTGATTTTAAATAGCGTTCTTCATATCGACGAAATAAAATATTTGATCAAATGAAATCAACTTTTTTATACACAAAAAAATTTATAAATGGCGTACAATTTTTGAACCACATTTTCCAATTAATCACAATCTATGCAATCTATGCAAATATTTGCCCAATACATTTTTTCGAGCCAAAAAAAAGTCCTATCCAAATGTAAGCTTTTTTCAATACTGAATTATGATGACAAACTAAATAGCGTTACGATTCAAAGAATCAAACTATAATATACACTGTTATAATGTTGAGATCATTTCAGTGAAACCATCTGAATTCACCGAAACAATAAATTGTCCTCCGCAAAGTTGACAATCGCAATCACGAAGGGCAAAAATGACAGCATTCTTGCCACCAGTGCTGAAGTTGCTGAGTTTCGAGTACTTTATGAAACGCTCAGTAACGCAGCAGCTCATTGTTATATTGTAGGTTGATGTAATCTCTTCATGTTTGGATCTCGCATCAGCTATTTTAATTTCCATCCGACGATATTAAAGTGGCATTTTCAGCGCTTGCAATATTCGGTTACACAAACTGCCTGGGCAAAGTTAAAATGGAAAAGTCGGCAAGCTTTTACCGGTATCCTCAACAATAATCGGCATTTCTTTTAGCAGCGAATTCTCTCTACTTCGGACAAACCGCATTCGTTATTATATTTTCGAGAAACAGAGCTGGGGAGAGGGGGGAGGGGTGAAAACTTGGTTGTAAAAACAGATCTTAACAGAGGATGGAGTTTGGTAGTGAGACACAAGCATTATCAAAAATTCAATTAAGTTTCAAAGTTATTAATATCGATCAAGAAATAAGTCTATAATTTGACATGCAAACCAACCTAAATTGTCTTCCGGGTAATTCAGCAACAGCAGCAACAACACCAGGCGAAATTTTTTCCAATCCAACATGTCGACGCGATCATGGATAAACCTACGAACAAACAAACAAACAAGTGAGCCAATTAATTAGAATGTTCCAGGGATTTGGCCCGGAGGATTAAAAAATAGCTCCCGATAGCATCAACAACTAATTTATCATGTTTCATTATTCAATAAATTATGACGTTTCTCTGATCATTAATTCTCCGTAACAAACCCTTGTTCAAAGTCTTAAAGCTCCTTCTCATTAGTGGAGCTTCCGGTAGGCCAACCGCAAGCATAATCTCACGGCTTAAACGGCGCATTCGAATTTGCAATTGCGTGCGCTCTAATTGAATTAAATCGGCTGGCAAAGTCGGCCCGACGTGAGCTCGGCTGATTTTTCTCGCGTATCGATACGAAATTTGTCTTGCCAGTGTCGATACGCCGGCTTGTTCCTCATGAAGATTTCACGAGGCCAAATAAACTCGGGCAAACTCCTTTCCGAAATAGTGACCTACGAGAAATTGCCTCGCCGCCTTCGGAGCGGACTATTATTCTTCACTAGTTTTGCGCCAAATACTCTCTTATACTACTTTAATAGCACTGTTGAAATGGGACTCTCAGCGTCCTGTCAACATAAGTTTGACTTTTCAAATCAATGGATTACAAACTGCTTGTCAATATTTAAATAACAAATGAGTCTTTTGACAGGCCCTGACAGTTAAATTCGCAATATTCAGCTGTATTGATTTTTCGTTTTTTTTTCTCTCTCTCTTTTTTTTTTTTTTTTTTTTTTTGTAAAATTTAAAATTCAAATGTTGATGGTAATCGGTATGAAATTTGGCGAGGTAAAATATATATTGCGAGATATTCATATCAGTTTAATTGTCAGTCAATACAAGCATTTATTAATGTGTGAAAAAAAGATACAAAAATGGAACTCGTGAATTACACAGTTGATCAATTTTCTCTATAGCGATCATTTTGTATAATCAAACGAAAGTGAACTACTGACCATCGATAATCTCAAGCTGAACAAAAGTCGAGCTGCTTTTCTGGTGGGACGCAAAATGTTTTTCTCAACTTAATGTTTAACTTTTATCTGGCAGTAAATAATGTTCGTAAAACCAACTGCTTCGCGAGGCAATTTGAATTTGAAAGTAAATTCATGGCGAATGCGAAATGCGGCATCAAGATGTTTAGCAAGACCGAGGTTTGCAATCAGTTGATTGATTTCTCATTCACTTTGACTCATAATTATTCTTATATGCCATAAAATAGCGAGTCAGAAATTCAAATTCGGTAAGTCAATTTTGCAATTTTCCATTCGATATCAATTTTTTATATCTAGAACACACACTTAACGAGCTGAACTTCAACTTTTGCACATTTGAAATTCAACGCTTCCCCTGGTATATCACGTTTATAAATATCCTGTGATTTATTTTTCAAATTTTACCTCCCAGCACTTTTCAAATTTTCTTACGTAACTAACATTCGTAGTAAAAGATTCTTCTCATCTACCTATCTATCTAATACCTATAATAAAAAAATAATCGCCGCTGTTCCCGGCATTTTAGCCGAACATTTTTGGGCCTTGATTTAGGAGCCTTAAAAGTCTTAATTGAATATACTTTTCGAGCCTTAATTTAAGACCTTTTTCAAGTCTTAAAAATCTCAATTGATATATATACATACAGAGACATTTTGCCTGTAGAAAGGGTGATTTTTTAGCGGTGATTATATTCAAAAACTATTTCTAATAAATATTTTGACAATATGATTTATTTACATTTTTGCAAATTTTTGTTCAATCTTGTTGTTAAAACATCGACTATTTGTGAAAAATCATAATTTTACTGAGCATGGTTAAAACGATAATTTTCAATTTTTAACTTCATTTTCGTGAATTATGAATCAATATTGTCAGTTACGTTACAGTGTTTGAAGAAAATGGTGATTATTTATCACATTGTTATGCGAGATAAAAGGTTCTGAGAAGCAAGTTACACTTTTATCAAATGACCGAAATAATCAAGTTATAACACAATACTAATAAATGTTAGTTGATCGAGGCCTGCTACAGCCACGTTTAAACATTTCATGGTATCAATCAAATTGTAAATTAAGACTATAATAAAGTGTTAAAATGAAGTAGAAACTTTAAAGGACAAAGGAGTGGGAGTATCACCCGTATAGAGGAAAAAACTTTAGAAAGGGGGGGGGGGGGATTTACCCCTCCTACAGAGGAAAGAGATAAAGAGAAAAATATTATTTAGTCATCCACCAATTCTTTAAGATTGATTTACCTGATTCAAAACTTGAAAAAGGGGGCCGCATCTCCCGGAAGGGGGATTAAGCCCCCTCCCTCTTATTTTGAAATTGGAGGCTGTGCAAAAAATTTTATTAAAATTAATGGAAATCTAATAATAACCTAATCTTTGCGCATTTCAAATGATTTAATAATTATTCTAAATAAGAATCAATTTCAAAACAAACTTAAACACAAATAGATACACTATAACCGTATTAGGTAAGTTTATCTTATAAATAAGATGCGATCATACATGTTTAAATTGAAGGTAACTGAAATTATTTTAATCGATTTTTTGATCGAATACTTGATTTTGTACAATTTTATCTAATTCCGGTCTTTTTCAGAGCACATCAAATTTAATTTTATTCTGAAAATTACTTTTAAATAGAATAATGTATATTTAACCTTTCTTTTTTGTCAACGAATCGCGGATGATTTGAAAACTAGAAATAAAATATTAAAAACTGCCAGTTGTCTATTTAAAATTCGTTTCATGAATGTTAATAAAATTTTATTTTAAAAAATAGGATCAGTTTCGTGTTTTTTATAAATATTTTCACGAGTTTGCGAACATTCGATTAGTTTTGTGTGCGTTTTATTATTGCTTTTCAAGTTTTTTTACAAAAATTGTTTTGACTGTCATTTCTATGAAACAAAACAACGCTTTCTAATATTCGTTATTCGCCTGTAAATTTTTGACTATGTTAATTTGACGCTTTTCAAATTTCATAAACTTACAAAAATTTTTGACATATTCATGACATTAAAATTTCACTATCAAAAGTTATACTAATATAGGTAAACAATCGATTTCAACTTATTGAAATTTTATTGAAAGGTAGCTTAGTTAATGTTTCTCTATTATATATTTAAACGAGTATAATAAACATTATGAAAGAATAAAAAAAATCTGAATAAATAATACGATAATCACATCAGTATGCTTAATTTATTCCATTAATTTTAATTTCACCTTTTTTATGGAGACAAAAAAATTAAATATGAATTTGATTGATCCAATTCTAATTGATCATGCTCTAGTTTCGCGTAATGTCAGATCAGAGTAAATTTGAACACATCCGATGATTGAATAAAGTTCAATTTTGTTAATCGTTTAAAACAAGACTTATATCCTTTTTTTTCAGAAATATTTAGACCTATAAATAATCTAGAATCAAACAGACAAAAAAACGAAAAGTTTTCTCTTGAATAAGAATTTTCTGCCTAAAAATAGGAGAGTTGCAATAATTGATTTAGCATTAGATAATTTGTTTTGATTAGACAAATTATAGCAAATAATGTTAAATTTCGCAAACAATAATAGAATAAAAACATAACGCGGTTATGAAAACTCCCCTCAACGCAAAGAGTTCGCGCTTGTAAACGTTTCGACATTTTCCGTCGATTAGCAATAGGAAATTAATAGCCACACGCAATAGCGAAATTCTCTCTTCCGGCCATTGCCTTTTTCTCATTTCTTTTGTTCCCTTTCACTCTCATCTCTTCTTTTCTATAAATAAAAAAAACTCATTATTCCAATCGCGAATAAGTATAATCAAAGAACTTTTTTCATTTCAATTTTTATCGCTCAATGGCGTTATTGATTGACACGTAAATAACAGCATTATTTACGTCAATGGCATGGTTCACAGTCTCGCGTCAATTCTATCATAAAGCAGAGCTAATTGGATCTTGTTGAGACCTACAATCGAGACTCTGCATTTAATACATGTGTATCGTAAGGAATAACCGTAGACCAATTGACTCCTACAATAAGCCTCGTTCAAGTGAAATTTTTGTTAAAACAAGGTATTACGTCAACGACACGGATTTACATAATTTCTTTTCTAATGTACGAACGTCAAAAACTTTTATTGGATCGTCAAATTTTATCTCTTGTCAATCAAAGATACAAAAACAAGCAGAATGATTGCGAAACGCATTTTTTGCAAACACCAAGACAGGGTTGGTAATAATATCATTTGATATTTTTTTATATTCATGAAACTGTCAAGAATTATGAAATTGCAAAGCTCGAATTGTATATGGGCGTTGTAAAAAAAAATCGAATTGAAAATAAGAGACCGGTGCGTTGTGCGACGCTTGAATAATAGTTTAGTTTGAGATCAAAATTTTTCATGTAAAATGCATGGTCTTTTTTTCTCCATTTGGTTTTTAAATTGTGTTTGTGACTCGAGGAGGTAGATTATCTTCAGAGATTCTTGAAACATCTTAAATCGGAACATCACACTTCTGAAAATACATAATTTTACTCAACGCTTGGAAGGGATTTTATAACAGACTCGCTTTTTTATAACCATTTCGATGTAGTTCTTTACTATCATTAACGAGTCAAACGAACAATTATTTTTTTAATTGAACCGTCGGATCGGGGATATACAAAAACCGCGATTGAATTGTTCGAACAGAAGAACAATACGTCTATTTCATTGACAATGTAATTATAATTTATTCAATGCCGTTGCAATGGTCGTATAACAGAGTGGATTTTAAGCCTAAAGATGTATTGTGGCTTGAGATAAAATAAAGATTATTACGAAATAAACTTTACAAATGAAATATTCTCTAAAACAATTTATTTTAAAACAATTTTTATCAATATTGCAATTTTTCTTAATTTTGACACGAATAATAAAAGAAACAAGCAAAAGGATAAAAAAACACCATCAGACCTGTTAGATTGTGAAAAGAATATTCAAATTATTCATTGGGGAATAATTTTGCTTCATTCTATTTTAAGTATTGAATACAGTTTTTATAGCGCGAAATTATAAACAATTGACTTGGTAATAATAAATGAAAACATCAAGTGGATATTTAAAAAGAGTCCAAATTGCCATTTTTAATGATCAGAAATATAATAGTTGAGTATTTACACGGAATTTTTTATTGCTTTCATAGGGAGTAAAAAAATGAGAATTTTTTCATTCACGTTTTACGCCGTAAAATTTGCCATAAAATCGTTTATAACTTGTGAACGAATTAATTTTTGAAAGAAATCTTAAGTCTGTGGTTGATAAAGTTAATAATGAATCCAAGACATTTTATTAAAAGTAAATCGGTTGAATAGATCTCGAGAAATCGTGCTCGCAAATTTTAGAAAAAAAACGCGTTTGAAGTTAAGAAAAATCAGCGCGCATTTACCTTTCAAACCAATTATTATAAAATAGCTATATCTTATAAACAACTGAGACTTACTAATTCAAAAAATTTTTACATAGTCTATACCTCTCAAACTAATCATCAAACTAAAAGAAAATAAAAATTAATCCTTTTAAAATGCAATTGTGTACTGACGTTACAATTGAAAAATGTCCTTTTAGATACAAAAATAAAAAAAAAGACGTCAACTTGATTTTTTTACCATCAAGCTTCTTCTCATTAATTCCAACGGCTCGTTAATTTGCTATTGAAAACTCGCGAATTATTGATTTATAGAAACAAAGTAATTAAAGAATTTTAACCAACCTTTATCTTGAATAAATTTGAACAAAATTTCTCGTTTTCTTAATAACTGCTTTTCTGTGATTCATTACTTCATTCATCATGTTAAATAATACTCCTCGTTATGAAAATTTATAACCTATTAAACATGTCCATGACGTGAATCCAAATTGATTTCCACCTTGTTTTGCCATTTTTTCTGTATCGAGAAAAATTGTCTCGCAACTTTGATATATAATTTAAGAATTTTTAATTAACGCTATTAATAATTGTAAAAAATAAGGTATGTTTTGTTCTGAAAATGCATTTTTGTATGAGAATAAAATGTTCATCAGGAACTGACTGGCATTTTTCAACATTTTGCTGATTATTAATTTTGTTCTCAATTTATAAATATAGATGACAATTATGTGTCGTGAAGCATATTTAACACATTAATTTTTTCATTTTCATCATTTGAAGCTATAACAAACCTCGCTGTATATTTTTTAATAACTGTTTCTTTCATATCAATTTTTATATTTAAAAATGTCAAAAAAAGTGACTTTCGAACAAATTATTATTATCATCGTTATTATTATTATATAGCATATGATGCAATCACACTCATCATTCAAATATGACGTGTTTCGGGCAATCATGAAATCGATTATTGTTTCGCCATACGTAATTCTCAGATATAAATTTGGATGACTGCCAAACAACTCTAAATCTCGACGTAAATAGAATACACCAAAATTTCCCCCTTATTTATTATCCTAAACTGATTTATAATCTTAATCTTCGTGTAAGTTATAATCTGCTGAAATAGGAACAACAAAAATCTTCATCTGAAATACAGACCCTTATTCAAAAATTTGATCCCAGCAACCGTAAAACATTCAACATTTATTTTTGACTCTAAAGGATTCATAATTTTCACAAGAAGTAATTAATTTAATTATTCAATTAAATTAACAATGTTTATCAAAAATTCTTTTTATCGGATTATTTAGCATTTCACAATCAATATTATGGTATTCGAAATATGTCTCAATTAAATTAAAAAAAAACGAAACATTACATTACATCACAGTTTTCTTGGATTATATCGACGAGTAGATTTTTTTCAAATTCTGTTTTTGGAATTAACTTTTCTCATTGGTACTTCGAGAATAAAATAAATCTCGACTAATTGACTACTTGAAATTTGAATGCTCCGGTTTAATGAAATCGTCCGAATTCTTATCAAGAATTAGTCCCATCAGTGAGTGAAAAAAAATTACCGCAATATGTTGTAAGACATGTTTCCTACTTGCATCTCAACAAGGGTCGACGAGCTGGAAAGTTTTGATTATCGCATATTAAAAATTCGTGTATCGCTTCTTTTTCATTCACTTGCATAGTCGGAACTACTTTCTTAAACATTCTACTCGGAGTAATACTCAATAAAAAAGTTTGTAAAAACAGTGCACAACAACTTTTTTGAGAGGATTTCTACTGTGGGCAAAATTCAGCTTTTAGTATACACGCTGCCTTATTTTCATACTCTTCATTCCATTCCAATATGACAAAGACGACAACAAAATACCGAATGTTTGTTATTTCATTCCTTCATTTTTCTTTTCTTTTTTTGTAATCTTTTCATCCTGTTTTTCTCTTCTTTTCCTTTTTTTTTTCAAACCACAATTCAAAACTTTAGAGCTTCTCTTTCAAGAAAAGCGTTTTACTTGTTAAGAAAGGAAAAATTATACAAAAGCTGTATCCGTGCATTGTGCATTGCGGAAAAATGATTGTATATGATATATTTAAAATATACAAATTGAAGACATGTCTTTTCATAGGCATATGAATGCAGGTTCTTTTTTTCTATCAGAATCTGCACCAAAACAAGTACAATGATAATAATAATCTCCGTTTCATCTCTCTCCCTTTTTGTGATTCAATGTGATGTTTAAATTCGAATTGAAAAAAAACTACATTTATTAGGATCCCCAGATAATTCCAAATCATCGAGTTGATTCTGAGGAAAGCATGGTTAAATTCAATACCTTGTATGAATTCAAAAGAGAAACCCATTTGCAATTACTCAGTATAAATCAAATTTCATATGAAAATTAATCAAAATCAACTGACACTCATAAAACCGTCAGGTACAAAGCTCGCGCAAGTACTCATTGCCCTTCTGTTTAAATGCTTTTTTGTTTCAACTTTTTTTTTTCATTTTTCATACCACGTTCCGGTGTGCAATTCTCTATCAATCATCGCTTCCGATTCGTCTTGTTCGTTGCGCCAATTTTCATAGTTGCACAGCTAAAAACATCATTTCACGTCGCATCGCATAACAGACTAGAAATTACTCATGCCGGGAGACTCTTCGTCAACTTGTGTTGAAAATAAACTAGCATCTACACAGGCACACAATGTGTTACAGATATTTCATAACGGGGCGTATAAAATACACCCTAAGTTGTGGGCAACATTTGATCTCTCCCGCTTCAGGGCGCGCCTGGCAAACTTTCGCCCAAGTTCGCTATATAACCGCGTTTCATCATTGTCAGCAGCGCATCAATTGAATGAGACAAACTCGCGAATAAATTTACGTGAAAATCCAAAGAAGTTGATTGCACAGGCAATTTACACTGCCAACGCAGGAGCAAACCGAGTTTAATGGCAATTCAACATTTATTATAACTTGATCATAACTGCTGTTATATTTATGACTGTTTCCACGAGCAAATATTATCAGAGCAACTACAAGTGTTTGTATTCAGCTGAAGATATGGAATGTGAACTGTAAATGGCCGAAGTGCTGAGTGCTTTAGAGTAGTTTTGGACGATGTAAAAAATGGGCTATACTCTCTCACAAAAATGTTTGATTTTTTAAAACATGCTGTTCTATTTTCAATCAATAATGTGTTAGAATCAAAAACGAATTGCATTCCGCAATTGCGAATTCTCTTTGAAGTTTACAAACAAAGAAGGCTTATATATGCGTAGATAGTGAATTTGACAGCTCGTTGGTTCGAAATTATTTTTTCATTATTATTATCATTAGCTTTTATATTATTCAATTATAGTATACCAAATTGTTATATTCCTATTTTGAGAATAAACAAAACAAGAAGTTAGCAAACATATAGTACAACATTTCAATCCATATTAATTTTTCTATTTTTTTCAGGTGGACTTGATAAACTCAGTTAAAAATCCACTGGAAAATATAACAGTGCCATTTGAAAGAAAATATATTTTATTACATTACATATGCTACGTTAATCCTTTAGTCAATCGCAAGGTAAAAAATCATTTCTAATCTTTTAATTTTTTTTATTTTCTCAGATTGTAACCAATTATTAAATTGTATTGACACAAGATTCTAGATGTGAACGTGAATTTTGAACGCAATTTTTATAAAACGAACTCAAATAGTTCTGATTCCAATATATTCATTTTTGGAAGTGTTCTTCAATCTGAATCGTTTTGTGGACACTGATATTTTTTGATCACTATAGTGATATATACACTTTTTTCTGTTCAATCAAGGTATTTTTATTTTTTCGAACCTTTTTCAAGAAGTAAATTCTCGTTTTTTTCGCTTTGACATGTTAAAAATTATTTTCTATCGCTAAACGAAAGAAAGTAGCGATTAATTACAAAAAATGAAGTCTGCGAACTAATTATTGGTTCGAGAAAATTGGTGACTCGCGTGTATACGTGGAAGACAGAGCGAGAGAATTATATGAGCTTTGGAGCCAAACTACCATGAACATTAAGGGTCATTACAATGGCCATAAATTGCGGACACCGTCTGCCGTCTGATATTTATGTTATCAATTCCAAACCCCTCAACGTGTGTGTCCTCAGAATTTTGTCGCAGCGTGCAACAAGGCTCGCTCATCATGCGGAAAGAAAAAATTGCTGCGACACTACTCACTCTCCCGCGGAAGTCTCATATTTGCACGAAATTCACACACAACTGCTGCGCCGTTCTCGGGATTCGGTAGTAAAATGGATTACAATGGGACACCCACCAGAAATATGAAAAATGTTAGGCTCAGCGTTCCCTCAAAGGGTAAAACACAAAATCTTGTGACACGTTATAGCGTAGAATTCTCCTTTTTTTTGCATTCATTGTATTTGTTTGCCCTATTTTTATTTTTTTATGAATATTTATACATGAACTTCAAGCGAATTAAATCGTAGATTTGAATGAATGACGAGAAAAAAATAATAGCAACAAAATCTTGAATTTTTTATCATTTGAATAGTAAATTTAAATCACGTGTAAAATGTTATTGAAACACTTTAGAATGTTTGATAAAAATTCATAAATCTTGAAAAATTTGTGTACCAAACTTTTCACAGCTGTGATTATCTCAATGATGTATGAAGTCAGTCAAGAAATACAAAACAAAAAATATGTTAGATATCATGAGAAATTCTTATAGTTAATTTCTGGAGATAATTTAAATAGTCTGGTGCAATTTCTGGAGTTTGTTCTGTTGATATGAAACATTCGCCGCGAAGGCAAATAAATGTAAACAAATTTATCGCTGTTTCACATTTGCGATTCCGAAATTCTTCCAATTCCATCTGAAACTCATTTGGATCGCAATTAAGTGGAAATTAAATTAGTTTATGATACTTGATCGCAGACATATAAAAACAAAAATAATTACCTTCCAACTATTTTATTTTCTGATCAAAAAAGTCGACGAAAATAGACTTAGATTAATGTAATTAGCATGACATTTGTTGAACGGAACATTTATTTCATATTGAATGTGAGATATAATTTCACAGCACTTTCCATCGTTATCAATTATGTAATCGTTAAATTTTGTGACGAACGAAAGTTTGCCAACTCTGCATTGCCAACTTTCAAATTCTATTCAAGTTGTAGCAAGTCAACTAACTAACGTATACAACGTCAAGTATTCGCGTGGATTTAGTTTATATTAAATTACCTCTAGTTAATGTTGCTGTAATTTCGGATCAACTTTTATCCCATTTCCCGTATCTATCCAAGACTCGACATCGATTATTGTCTCAAAACAGTAGCATACTTTCAACATCATTTGAACCGATTGTTGTTATAAATTTCACGAGACAGGGTTGAAACTTTTAGCAAAAACTAACAAAAAACGCTGGCGAATATTTTTTTTATACCTTCCAAACTCATATACATTTTAAACACATGTCACACTGTTTTTGCCTAGTAATTCGAGTCATCTCTGGGGACATACGAAAACCCATTTTTCAAAGGTTTCACCAAATATAAAATAATTTCATTTCCGCAATTAAAAAATCTTTGCTTTGGCAATGCGCCATTTTTCATTTGTATGCATGAAAAAAGGGTTGCTTTGAAATAAAACACGTCGCTGAATGTTAATGCAATGTAATGTAAACATGTCCGGTGCACTGTTGCCGAACGATTGCAATGTTTCAAATGTGCTTGGCGATTAAAAAAAGATTAAACGCGAAATGACTTTATTGCAAAGAGAATCTGAGATTGAATCTGGAGAAAACGAGGTTGGTTGACAGAAATCTCATTAAACTGTAAAGCTTAATGTAACAAATGAATATTGACATGAATTTGCGTCGACGATGGAGCGTTGTTAAATAGCGCGAGAGGGGCCGGGTCCGCGAACACGCAAATGTGAATCATCATTCATGCGACTGTCATTCGCAAAAATGTATTCGATTATTCAACCCAAAAGTCTGGACGTCATAAAAACATATCGCTGATAAATTGATGAAATTGCCATCGCGGTCGTAAAACAATATAATAAAAATATAAACGCGCAATGTTAGAGGGACCAAAAAAAAACAGAGTGCCTTGCAAAAAACCGTCGTTGTGTGTTTCTGTATGATTGATGGTATTTTTGGCCTTATTATCAATTATTAGGGTTAGAAAACTGGTACGATTTTTCAGACGGAACAAACTTTTTGTCGAACAATTTGCCGTACCAAAAGACGCTCCGCTCTAATTTTTCGTTGAGCAGTTCTTGTTTACCGAATAAGCTCGACCAATATTTCATCCAAACCGGTTCGCCGACAACTGAATTCTTTGATATGACTTGATACAATAAATTTCCCGGCCGATCAAATTTGACTCAGCGATAGACTTTGGCCGATCAAACGTTTAGAAACTTCAAAGCCGAATCACATTTCTTTCAGCTTGCCTTTGCTACGCAAACTTGTATTATTATTTTTCAATATCATTTCAACAGAACAAGAAATATTATTTCATATTCTTCGCGGAAGTGAAACAGTAAAAAATTGTGTTTTTCTATTGTTGAAATTTGTTGCTCACTTTTTCCACCAATTTTTTTCTCTCTGAAATCGAATAATAACTTTTTTTCTATGAAAAAAAAAGAAAATCTATCCTTTATCCGAATTGAATTTCACCGCGTGATAAATCATGGGGTCCCAAATGATGATAATTTTTCAATGAAATTTGAATAGCGTTACGAGGAGTCAATTGATACTTAAATCGGTGCCAGCGGTCGTAATAAAAGGCCATAGATAATCGCGGTATTTAATGAACGCCGTAACTCGCACGGATCGGCTGCGACCGTGTTCTTGACAAATTTCATAAAACCGCCACTTTGCCAGTCCGCGCACGCGACCACCGTAAAAATTGTCTCGGGCGCAGCTCCGAAAGCCCTAATAAATTATCTCACCCTCGAGCCGATTTCGCACATTATCCCAGTCTGTCACCAAAAATTTTTCATAAATTTCAGTCGAAATAAATGTTCAACGAAATCGAACGTGAACATTGACAGGCTCTCCTTTGTTTTTTATTTTGTTCGATTTTTTTTTTCAATCAGTTCGTTCTGTTTTGACAGTTTTGTTTGACTGACAAAATTTGTTAAACATAATTTTGGTTTTCATTGGAGAACGTACTTGAACGATTGCCGTGTTAGGGAGCACAAAATCCAGTCTGGAAGACATTTACACCTTGGCGCGTAACCGAAAGCTATCGACGCACGTGATCAAAACTACCTGCCGGCAACACCGCATGCGAGTGCGCGCTTTCAGAGATGTCGGTGAACTGATGGGATCCTGATGGTCCTCGTCGAGGGTCTCCGATTTCAAGAGCTGCGCGCAAACTCCGCTCATTCATCGCAAGAATGAGAGAGAGGATACACAAAAGTCATGCGATTTCTCTTGCGAGGCAGAAGGATCAGGGGGAGAAGTGAAGGAATCGTAGAAAAAAGTCGAGAAAAGTTGAAAGGGGGATAAACGTAGGGTAATCAGAAGAGGAAAGCGCACCAGGGGCTGCAAAAAAAGTGTTTAAATTCATTTCCGCGCTATCTAAATATTTCAATCGTTCATTTTCTGAACTTGAATTCGAAACTGCTGGGGGTAAAAAAATGGAGAGCTGTATAATGAAAACCCGTTGAAAAACAGTTGGATGAACAATGAAAATGTCGATGGCAATGACGAGACACGTGAAATCGTGCTTTTAATATTTTCCTCCGGTCACGAAAAAATTTGATCCACCGTTTCATTTATTCAATTGATAGCAGTTCCTATTCAATTTTGTAACGTCGAATTCAAAAGCAATAAAGAAGCAATTACTCTGGGTTCTCAGAAAATGCTCGGTACCATTGATGGAAGCAATATTATATGGTTGCAACGAGAAGCGTCGCATTAGACATAATATCGTATGAATTTGCAGCTAACGAGGCTTATGACGTTGTAATGTAATCTATTATTTAGCTCGACATCTGCGTGCTGTGACGATGTAACTACCTTGTCAAACCATCGTATCGGACATTCAATGTAATAAAAAAATAATAATTGTCAAATTTGTCACGATAACTTTTTAACAAATATTGAATTTTATGGTAATCAGTTCTGCCATTCCATTTTTATTGTCTATATTTAAACTGAGCGCTATTGTCAATATAATAATCAATAAAAACAAATGTAAGCAAAGGTGTTCGACAGTAAAATACTTTTAAATAGACATTCAACAATTTTTTTAATAAATACTAAAGTAACGTGGAACAAAATTTCAAGTTATATATGATAGTTCATATGATTTTCACGATAAGAGTAATTTTTTATACTCAATTTTCTTTTCTTCGAAAAAGTCGAGATAATTTTTATGTTTTATAAAAATTTGTTCTTAGTATGAAATTGAAATAGATCTACAGAAATCATATAAAATTTGATTTAAGATTTTTTGTCGAATTTTATGTCAAATATAAAATTAACTGGATTATCATACATTCCATGTTTGCTTAACCATTCAACATGTGTTGTCAACTTTACAATATCATTTGTTGTCATAAATAATATATGTCAGATCTGATCTAAAATATTATAACTCATATCGTAGCTAGTTTATAGTAGAATGAAAGTTGGCTTTCATATTAGGAATATATCGTTAATATTACATTACTTTCATTTTTTCCCTGAAAGTTTTTCTTTCAAGTCCAATTTTTGTCATGTTCAGTAGTTGGACTACTTTGTCTAATTGTAGGGCACCGGAACCAACACCGGCACAAATTTGTCTTAACCGTAGTAAAACAAGTAATTTTTTGTCACAATGCTTTTCATTTTATTTTTTCAAATCCGCAAAAAGTTTATAAAAAAATGTTCGATCACCGAAAATTTATTGTATCAGACATTTATTTGTTAATGTAGTCATAATGTTTTTTCTTATCCGCAATCAAAAATCAAATGCAATAATAATGTTCAATTTTATCATACAAATATAAAAAAGTAATGAATTTCGAATACATCTGCATGAAAATTTGCATTTGCAAAAAAAGGTTGCGCAGATTTATCACAGGGATACTCTTGAGAGCAGTACGTGGTTTATATTTATAGAATATGCATAATATAGAGAAAATACATTTTTCGGTGCATTTAGTTGGAATGAACTATTTAAGATATAAAAGCAAAGGTAATAATTTTCTTAAAGATGACATACTTTGGTTGAAAGTTTATAAGGTCCAATTAAAATATTCAATTAATATTATTCAAATGAATAATCTCAACAAGATGGAAAAAAACGTCATCCCTGGTTTATAATAATCATAAATAAAGATGAGTTTTCTATTATGCATAATAGAACATTAAACTTTTTGATCTCATTGTTATCGAAAATGAAAACTGACAAAATGTAATCTCATTTTTTGTCCTCTTTGTCGGCTATGGTATATATAATGCATGATGGGTTTTTAATTTCTTCCAAAAAAACAGAAGACTTATTACTGTGATTACGAAAGTATGAAAAAAAAATAATAAAATGTCACCAAACAAATATTGAAAACTGCCGAATGGTTAAATACCGAGCTGCTGACGTTAACGAAAAAAAGGTTTGTAATTACTAACGGATCCGGTAACAAAACAGCGTATGTACCTTTGTATCTGTACGTCGATACTACATAGACCGGTTTGTAGTCATTCACTTTTTTGCTTATTGCTGACGCTATTTTTGAAGCACGACGAAGTTACGGAAACAGTCGCATTTATGATTGATACTTTTCACTGAATTTTTTCTGGACAAGTCACAGACATCATGATAATAGTCTACAGAAGACATTTTTTAATTGTTCAACTTATTTTAGCCATTTCATAGACAGAATTAACTTAAGAAGCTTGGAAATAGTTATTATTGAAACGTTACGATTTTCTGATGAATTTGATAAATATAAAAATAACCATCAGCGAGTGTCTAATCTCAGCTAAGTTTTATTACAGCTCGAAGACAAAGGTAAAATTCAAAAATTAAATGAATAACTCAAAGAATTTTTTACAAAATACGTATCTATTTTTGACAATGAATATTTAAACACTTGAGTACCCTAATAAAAGTAAATGGTGGAAAATTTATTACTGCGTCGCTATTTTTGTTACGACAGTGAATTGTTGGTGATAGAAATTTTCTCGCTCTGATATTTTTTGTTGCAACTGGAGAAAATTAAATTCTTAGCAATAATTCTCAAAAGTTTTTTGGCGTTTGTTTTCTGCAGAAAGGAAATTAGTCCAAATTATCACAGATTCTGCAAAAAGCTCAAGAAAGTGTTTGTGTTATAAAGCAGCCTCTTTTTTCCTTTTTTTAAATCAAGTTGCATTATCGATTAAACGTTAAGAACAAATAAAATGAAACAAAGCTAACGCGGTGCTTACTGAACGATAATTAACTAACTCGGTAAGTTTCATCCGAACGCGTGAATAACAATAAAAGATTAATAACAAAGGAGCAAAAAAAAGCACGCGCCATGACAGCTAATCGATGTGACAGTGATACATCAATTAGTAACAGCAAAAAATCGATAAGCCATCGCAGGGGCGATAATTTTAATGCGCTCAAGATGAAAACTATTCCGATCGTGGCAATTAAGATGCAGATTTTTCGGCCAATTATAATCGGTGAATTATCTAGTTTCTCGAGTTTGCTAAATTAATGCCGACAATTTTTCGCACAAAAGTCGATTTTGCGGCTGTGAATTAGAATGAAATATAGAAAAATGAATTGCATCTGGGCGGAATAATTGAATCTCTGAATGAATTTTGCAGCGGGCTTTGTAAGACCCAAAATGCACAATTCGGTGATATGATGCCGCTCGTAAGATACGTGGATACGCGTGCATGCACACATCAGTCCTGAAAAATAAATTATACGAAGAGGTATAGCGTCAAATCCAGACAGCAAATTTGCAAAATTACTGCTGAATACGAGAAATGCTCCACTACCCTTCTTTTCCCACTTACCTTTTTAACTGCTATAATAGGAGAAATTTGAAAGTGGAGTGCAGTTGAAGATATATGCGCGGATATCATTTTTCCTTTCTTTTGTTCATTCCCCATTTAACATGGCGTTGATCATTTATAATAATACTTTATTCCTGGAACTGATTTTGATTTCAATACCCGGGAAATTTTATTATTTGATATTTCAGTTATCATTCAAAATTATTTTTCAAGGTATTGCAAACAAGGTGAAATAAACTCACGTTACTCGTCCAAACCAAATTAGCATTATTCAAATTTGCTAAAAGATTATTCGCATATGCTAAATATTTCAGGTCTTTAATTTATAAGTTTTCAATTTTTTTTCAAGCTTATAAATTATTTAACATTTTTTTTCTAACAATTTTTTTATCAAAAATAAATAAACAATTGTTTTTTATTTTTAATTTTTTAAACTCATATTCACTTTCAATTTGTTCAATAAACAAATAGTCAACAGTATTCTTTTGGAAGACGTTCATTTTTTCCAAATATACAAGAATTAATTGGTTTTGAATTAAAAATATTCATTTGATATTTTGTGAGCACTTCGTTTTTGTAAATTGAGTTAATAAATAAACTTGTTGGCAACATGCATTTGTCAAGAAACGAAACTGCTTTGTACAGGTGAAACTTCGCAAAGAGTATGAGTACGTTAGGGAATATTAGGGAAAGTCGTATACACGATGCCAAGTGACAACATTTTCACGTTAAATTATTTCATCGAATGAAACTCAAGTGAATTATGTTTAAATGTAAATTACGTTTCTGATACAATAGCAGAATGTTAGTATAATCATTCCCTAATTGCCAAGATCCGACATTTCTCTTATTGCATTTACCCCCCTTTTACACAATTTACTGGAAAATCAAATAAATAAAATTTTTATAACTGAACATAACATTTTCTTTTCAAATTACTTTTATATTTTTTTGTTTCTCTCAATGTTGTATTCTTCGTTTTTACGAAAGTTGTTTTTCATTTTAAGTACGAACATTTCGCGAATTGTTTTTTTGTTTTATACGTAAACTATACTTAAATAACTTTTTTTTCAAACAAAGAGCCAATGTTTTGTATGAAGCCCTTTTCCCGTTGAAGGAAACGTTTTCATTGCTCATAAGATTTAACTTTCATACAAAAGTTGTTTGCAAAGTGAAGTCGAAAAAGTGCGAAAAGCCTTCTTCATTAATTGTAGCAATGTGGCGAGTAAAAACCGTCGACTCGCGAATCAAAGAGTTTTTTCAAGAGCCAGAACAGCTTTTTTTCAAACGCCATCAATGATGTTTGTATATCGCGCACATGGCGCGTGTATATCTAGGTTGAGATAGTGATAGGCGAGCTGCCGCCTTCTGTGCCAGCTGTTTCCCTACACTAGCCGCCCAACAAGCCAAGCTTTAACAATCTTGTATGACGCGGGACCTGATCCCGCAGCTGTGACGCAGTTCGGCATATCATCGGCATATTATTCCTCCAAAGAAATTTCGAAGTCGACGAAAGTTTTACTTGCCATTTGCTTGGAAATTTATATTTATTTCTGAGAAGAAGAGATTGAGTCCATTCTTTACTAACTAAATTTTTGTTCAAATTTATTTATTTATTTTTTTTTTTTTTTGGGTACAACTAAAGTGATTGTGACAAGTTAGAGTAAGTTTTGACACTTAAATAATTTTTTTCGTTTTTCATTAAAATTAAAAATGTTTCATAAAAACAAATCTCAAATAATTAAAAAATTTTTCATTGAAAAATTGAACAATGTTTTGGTAAAACTGCTATAGTTTATAGGAAAATACTAGGAAAATGCTTGGTGTAGCCGCGTCCCTATAAACTATAACAGTTTTTCCAAAATATTTTTTACGTGAACTCATTAATTTTAATGGCATCACAAATATTAAAATCATCTGAACTACTTCTATATTTGTATTATTACTTATTCAAGCTACTTGAATATAGATATAGGGTAAATGTACCAGTAATTGTCCGTTTAAGGATTTTCCATTATAAGAACACTAATATTTTGAAGACTAAAATAAGTTGATAAGTGATTTTGTTTCCTAGTGCAAGTAATAATATTGAAATTTTAATATCTAAAAAAAAATTAGGTTTTCAATAGTACTTTTTTTTATTTCAATTTTTTAATATGACATAGTAAAAAACACCAGTAATTGACCAGTTACACCAATGAATGACCAGGGGTGCTCCAGTAATTGACCAGTCTTATTTCAATTAGTTTTTTATGGGTATTGCTTGTTTTTATTTATTTATTCAACTGAACTAATACAATTTCGTTCAAATAACAATAACAATTAAATTATTTTCTTATTCAATCATTTTTTTAACGAGAAAAATAATTTTTTTAAATGAATTCTAACTTTTGTTTTGTACTCTAGTAATACATGTTGTTTTCGATTTTCATGTTCGAAATCGCACTTTTATTACAAAAATTACGCATGATTTGGAAAAAAGTTAATAATTGAAG